>JACGWO010000001.1:24474811-24683820 GCA_034509735.1 Sesamum alatum | reverse complement strand
CTCTGCACTCTCATCTAACATAACACAACGCACACCAACACGGCCCGCCTCCTCTTCATCTGCTCGTCTCCATCCTCTATTCACTCCAAAAAGCCTCTATTTCCTTGTCTTTGATAAATGGAACACTAGACGAATTGATCACTAATTCATAATGCTAGTAGATTTCGTCCTCCCTTCATCTTCTTGATGCTCTTGCTAAAGAATAAAAATGAAGATCCGGTGAATTGTGTGGACGATTTAGAGGGCTCCTACCTTGGGATCTCGGTGGCAAAACGTGAAATAACGCGTGTAGCGGTACGAAGAAAAACTACAACGGATGAGTCACGTCTTTTGTTTTCTTCGTTATAAACCCTGTGGCCTACATGAATCCACAATGCTTTGTTCCTTTATTCAGAGATAACACCGAACACCCTTGAGAACTCGAACACCCGGGAAGGTTCTAGGGACACTCCCTTGAAATGACTTCTTTTAAAATTCCATAGCTTATGCCATGATTTACGTTTCTTGCTTTTAATTATCGCGCTTGTCCGCATGGGACGATCCACATAGATCGTTACAAATAAAATCATTCAATTTTGTCCAGATTATTGTCATCACAAAGATAAGTCCAATGACAAACTATACTTAATAGAAGGGAGGGCATCAATTGGAATCTCCCCCAATTTTTTATTTGTAATTTAATATATAATTTAATTTATTAATTTTACTTATTAAACTTTCCATTCTCTCATTATATTTGATAGTTTTTTTGGGTAAATTATAATTTTGGTCCATAAGTGGACCTGTTTACCAATTTTTGGTCGCTATATTGTAGATGATTAGCAAATTGCATCCCATATGTGCATTTTTTTTTCCAATTTCAGGATACAAAGAGGAAAAACCGTTAAGTTGCTACTTGTTGATGGTTTTGAGGTTAGGTGGTGCAAATTTGAACGAAAAATTGGTAGAAAACGCTTAGTTCTTCTTCATTCTTCCTCATATAAATAGCTTTTTGTTTGCTCTTGCCATTTAGTAAGGAAAAAAACACTCAGAGAGCAGACTTTCAGAGACGGAAATCAAAGACGGATTTATATCCGTCAATTAATTTCACCTTTCAAAGACGGATGAAACGACGGAAATAATTCTTCTTAAAATTATAAATAATTTTTTGATCAATGGGAAATTTTTTGGAAAAAAAATTAAGAAAATAAAAATATGACAATATTCCGTCTTTTAATTCCGTCTTTGATTTGGAAAATAGAACAAAAAATTATGCGGAATATTTCCGTCTTTAAAATCTCAAATTCTTAAGAACGGATTCAAAGACAGATTTTGAAAAATGATTTTTTTTTTGTTGTTTTCGTCTTTGATTTCCGTCTAGATGGATTTGAAATTTTTAAATAAATCCGTCTTTGATTCCGTCAAAAAAAAGTTTAGTTCTAAGGTGGAAACAAAGACGAATTGAAAATAAATTTTTATTTTTCTGACTAAATATTATCTTAAAAAACAAAATCTCTTTTAATTTAAACTTTTCTTTCTCTTTTAAAAATAATATTAAATAAATAAAACAAAACCCTAGGCTAAACGATTTCAGCTATTCGCCTCAAATTTGTCGAACGATTCCATCCAAGTCCAGAAATTTAACCAAATGTAGGCCATCAGACAAACTTGATTCTACTTCTTAACTTCTGATCATCAAATCACCAAAATTCCCTCGAAGGCTTCTCTTCTCCTCCAACTCGCCGTCGCAATGCGCGATCAAGAGAAAAAGCAGTTTTCCGCGTAGATTTCCGAGGAGAAGAGCAGAACGAGAAAAAGGTAGGCTTGTTTTCCCCTCTTCATTTTTCCTTTTCCCCTCTTTTTTACCTCTCCCAGTGCACTTAGGGCCAATAGTTAAATGTTGAAAATGAATTTCTGAATTTTACATGTAAAAAATATATGTAATGTTTAAGCACAAAGGTGAAGCTCTCTGTGTTGCTGAGATTTGGATTGGGGTTACAATCAACTTATGCTGAGATTAGTGGCTGCAAAATGAAAATCCGATGCTTTAAAAGTTTAAACTGTATCGGTAATGTGTCCATGGTAACAGTTTGGATTGGGTATTGGTATACAATTTTTATTCAGTGAGTTTAAATTCATCTCAGCATTAATGCTAATGAGTCCTTGGAGTAAGAGTATCATTCGGGCTTATTCAGTGAATGTGGTTGCATCTGGGTCCAAAATGCCTTGCATGTTATATACATGGAAGATGGTTGGTAATACATTCAATTATATGTTTGATGTTGATCAACAAATTTCTTGTCAATCCTCCATAATTGAATGCTAAGTTGTGCAATTCTGAAGTCGGACCAGTATTTGATGGTCTTCATTGACATGTAAATGCAGTCGGTTCAGAGAATTAGACGATCAATGGTCAATGGTCAAGCAGTTGTTGAGTACGTGTACGATGACCCTGGTTGATTATTGCTTGATTGCGCCTTGTGCATGGTCTGAATACTCATGACTTTGTTATTAAATTTGCCAGTTGAAATTGATCTCGACTGTTATTAACTCCCACATAATATATTTTATGGGATTGAGATATATACAAAAGTTCAGTCCAGTAAGATCTATTAAATTATCAATTTATCTTGCTGTTCCTCTTTATCAAGCTTGGAAGAATTGATTAGCCCCTGGTATCTCTGTATCAGGAAGGAATTCTGCAGTCGATCATAGGACTAGGTCATCTTGCAAGTATTATTGTGATCTTATAATCTTTGATTCCGCCATTTCTATTTCCTTCTATGATTTTCTGAATTCAACACTTGCTTAATTTATTATTTGAATAAAAAGTGAGATGATAAGAACTTGTGGTAGAGGAACATTTTTTGGCCTAAATGCTCTACCACGTAAATATGGAGTTTTTCTATGCTTTCCTCGACTGTGGTGGCATGCCTAGTGTCTAGTGGCTTTTGCTATGATGCCATTTTTCATTTTACTCCATAAACTGTTTCTTCCTGCAGCATCTGCTGTACAAGGAGAAAAGGAAAAATCTTTGACCATTGGTGTTTATCAATTCTGAAACTAGGACGTCATCATTTTAAACTAATAGGATTTAGCATCAAAAAACAAATTAGTAAAAGTGATTTCATTGCAAATGCCTCCCATGAGAAATAGAATAACTAAAGTAGTGCTGGGCTGGTTATCTATTTTTTACTTTGTTATAGCTCTATGCACCTACATGGGAGATGACATATTTGACTTTGTCAGTTCCCAATGTATCACATGCGTGTCATTACCAGAAAGAGCTTAATTCATAATCCTTTAGATTTTCTGCCGGTTTAAAACACATTCTTCATCTGCATCCATTCACTTGAGAATTTTTCGTTTTCCTAAGAGGACATCAATATCATCTTCTATCAACTTCTATTCTTGCAGGCACATATCAATCGGGGATTATGAACTACATGCACCAGGTATGCTAGAGATCATTCTAGTTTTTGTAACACTAAGTGACCAAAATCTGACTAAAATAGTGCACTCAAAGGTATCAACTCCTTTCTGCCTGCAGAAATGGTCTGGTGAGGTCCGCAGCATAACTTATTCAGCTGATGCGAAATCTGTATCTGTTGTTTATCGAGTAACACTTTATGGGACTGATGCA
This sequence comes from Sesamum alatum, assembly GCA_034509735.1. Classification (NCBI taxonomy): domain Eukaryota; kingdom Viridiplantae; phylum Streptophyta; class Magnoliopsida; order Lamiales; family Pedaliaceae; genus Sesamum; species Sesamum alatum. The sequence continues at coordinate 24,680,198 of JACGWO010000001.1, read as the reverse complement.
GAGGTATGCTCTTATCCTTTATGTGCTAAGTATACGTTTTTTGTCTTGTGCTTGTAATAATATGTTTAAAAACTCTACCCAATTATACTAATCTGGCAATGACGAATCAATTTACTTTAGACCTGAGAGTGCACGATTCTCTTATCTTATTTTGTTCTTATTTTCTTCCATTGATTAAATTGTCCTTGGTCTTTTGTCATTCTAAAGGTGATATATGCACATGTTAGCTGTCTAATTGTGCATTTCTTGAGGAAGTATTTATATATTTGTTTTGCTGAAATTGGCTCTTCCTCATAATGCTTTCATACAATGTTTTGTTTCTCTTTCTGCCTCCTGTCTGTGAAACTAGGTAACTGCTTTATTACCTCTGCTTATTTATTGTGATAATTTCTCTCTCATTCTTTATGTCATCCATATCTTCATACAATCTTTCTGATTTATTCATTGCTTCTGTTAAGTCCGATAAATGCCACTTGTCTGACATGCCGCTTTCCTTATGCAGTTGAGGTGAAGAAACAGAGTTCATGTACAGTTCATCTTGCCAATGTCACTGATATTGCTTTCAAGGTTAAGTGGGGTTGCAGTTTTGTTCTTGTGCATTATCTTCATTCAAGTTCAATATCTTTGAAGATGATTTATTGATCAATTATACATTTAGTCTGGTTGACAAAGAATTTTCTATTTCTACAAGCTAGATTGTTTGAATACAAATCTTTCTTTCCAATGAGAGATTAATGAAATGGCTACATGTTTGTTATTCCAGGTAAAGACTACTTATCCTAAGTACTGTGTGAGACCTAATGTTGGTATAATCAAGCCAAAGACAACGTACAGTTTCACAGGTATTTTATTTGTTTCCTTATTCATGTTTAAGTCTTGGACCTCAATTATTTCTAGCTACCAATTTAGTTGCTTTGGTGAACCCGTGTGTTAGAGTTTGAAATGAAGATTATGAACAATTATCTTTAGGATAGAATTGCTGCTTGTTATTTGGAAAGTTGCAATAATCAACCATACAGACAAACACAGTTACCATTTTTCGATACTTAGCCAAGAAAGAAACACTGCAACAAATTAGTGTCAGAATGCACAAAACTTAGGATACTCTGACACTGACTAATTTCCAAGAAAGTTAAAATATGATATAAATGACTGCAACAAATTGGAAGTAGTGTTTTGTGTTTTAGAGTAATAATGATTATGAGGCTTTACTTTAGGGGGGCCATTAATATTTTAGATTAATGACTCACCAACAATAATTTGCTTAGATGAGCTCTTAGTTTCAACATTACTCATGCAAAAATACTTAACCTATTGCTTTTTCATATTTAAGAATAATTAATTTATGAATTTAAAAAACAATAATAATTACGTATACGCACAGACAATAACGAAATTGTAATAGATGAGACATCATGTTATCAGTTTGACCATTTTCGGATTCAACTCACTAAGTTTTTGCATTCTTGATGTCTCGACAGGTTCTAAGGAGGAATGAAGCATGAAATTTATGAATCTTTGTGTTGAAAATGTTAAGGAAGAAATCTTCTACAACTTTGGGTGTTTGTTGATTGGAAAGCGAATTAGAGACCGGAGGAAAAAATCATAAATAGTGATATGTTAGGATTTAAGTAAAGAGTGCAAGCTCTTGGACAATGTGTTGTTTCAAGCATTTGTATGCTTGTATTTGGTGTAGTACTTGTGAACAAGAAGAGTAGCATTTCTTCTTGGTAGATAATAGTAGTGTTTCCTACACTATGATTTTAGGTATATTAATTGGTTTCTTCGTTTTTGTATGGTTTTTGCAAATGGCTGATGTTTGTTGCATTTGTTATTAGTTGTGGTATCTTATTTTGTAAGATATTTTGGTCTAATTTTATTCTAGGTTTATTAAAAGAAAATTAGGGATTGAATTGAAAATAGACAAAAAATTAGAGACGGATTTAGAGACGGAATCATCCACATAATCAAAGCCGGAGTTAGAGATGTATTCAGTTTTGCATATTTAGAGACGGAATTAACAACGGACTAAAGACGGATTTAAAGACGGCTTATTTTAAGTTTGTTTGGTAATAGCAACAGATTTTACGACGGATTTATTCCATCTTAAAGTCTATTGACAGATTCAGCGACGGAATCAACCATATGACTTTCAGCAACAGATTTTTCGACGGAAATTTTCTGTCGCTGATACTTTCAGCGACGGAAATATATGCCCGTCTCTGAAACTCTGTTTTCTTGTAGTGAAAGAGTAAACATGACTGCAAATGGAGAAAGTTTTTGTCAATTCTGTACACGATCTTATGTTAATAATGCCTAAATTTCTTCCAAGAAAATCAGAAATATAAACTGCAACAATTTGAAACCACATTCAGAATTATCAGAAATATACAATGTATTAATTATTTGATCAACAACTACAAAATACTCGAACCAAATGTATTGAATCCAAAGTAAGCCTTACTTACAATTTTTCTCTCCAAATTTGCACTCACCTAACTGAGGAAACATCAGTTGCTGCAATTTAACAGTTTTCCCACTTGTGTCCTGAAATTAGAAAAAAAAAATGCACGTATGGGATGCAATGTGCGATCATCTACAGTATGAGACCAAAATTAAAAAAAGGTCGACTTATGGGACCAAAAATATAATTATCCTTATTTTTTATATTATTTTCATGCATATTTTTTCACTCTATAATATTATATTATTTTTACTTTATATATATTATTAAAATAATAAGTATTTTATTTTAAATAATTCTAAAAAATTATGTGTGTGCACAAAATTACTAAATAAATGAAGATGCAAATTAAGATATGTGACCTGTACGCAGGTGGGTCGACAAGTCGGAAGTCGAAGTTATCTTCGAAAGGGTGGCCATAGTGCCTGAAATAGTCCCTCCAGTGAAGCGCATGACTCTTTGATATGTTGAAACTTGTCCCATACCTCATAGGCCTCATCACATCCTCTGAAGCATATTTCATTTTCTCTGCCAAACTCAGACCAAAGAAGTCTTCTGCAACTTTCACCATTTCCTCCATCAGAGACTTCTCAACCCCATGATTCACAATCTATCAATTCGAAAACAAGCCATTATACCAATTAATTTTTCCTACAAGAAACTCCCGCTTATAGCATTTTACCCCTTGTGAAATGATAAACCGGCAAAACCATGCATGAACAAAAGAAAAGAGCCATGTAACCTGCCCCTTGAGCAATTAACCAGACGAAATTACACTTTTTAGACCCATAGAATAGGAGGTTCAACACTTTTAGTTCTCTGTTTTACGAGATTTTTAAAATAATCGTAAAATTGACAAAAATTTGACGTATTTAGTTTCAAATTGAAAAAATTCAACATATTTAGTCCCATAAAATCCCATAGAGCATAGCACTAAATGTGTCGAGCTTTCCAAATTTGAGAATAGTTTGAAAATTCAGTAAAGCAAAGGACTAAATATAGTGAATCCCCTATCTAGTGGGATAAAACCTGTAATTTTTCCATTTAAAAATATATATGAAAATTAACTGTTTGAACACAAATAAAAAACTAATTCAACGTCTATATTTTTATAGAGTATAAATGGGGTAAAAATAAAAAAAGGGTAAATTAAAGCCACCTCTCCTGAGGTTTGGTATAATTATAAATACCTTCTTATTATTTGAAAAATTATAAATACTACCCTGAGGTTTGTAATTTTTAACCAAAGGCCTGAAATTAACCATTTTTCCCTTGATTTTTTTATTAAAATTGTAGAAAAATCAGCCAAGGGAAATTGCATTACTGTTGCTCTGTGTAAAAAACTTAAGCGCATTGTTGTCAAATTCTTTTTGAAAATTAAATAAAAAATAATTCAGTGCCTAGGGGCATTTTGGTCAGTTCACCCGTAAAAATGGATAGAAATGAGTTATTTGTTAGATAGTCACACACCTCAGGGAGTATTTGTAATTTTTCAAATAATGAATGAGTATTTATAATTATATCAAATCTCAGGGAAGTAGCTGTAATTTACCTAAAAAAAATGTAAAATACCCAAATATCCGCACGCATAACGTATTTAATTTGGAATTAAATATTTGGAGAAATGGAGCGATTAAATTGGATTTAATCGGGTCCTTCTTTTCTTGGGAAGAAATTAATTCCTTTTATTAGATATAACGAATTTATCTAATAAATTGAATTTATTAGAAATTAAATCAATGGGCTTGGAATAAATATTTATATTTGATATATTTATTTATTTCCTTTAGGATTATTTAAATGATATTTAAATATTCCATTAAATTAATCAATGGTTGAGATTAAAGAGAGAAATCTATGGCTTAGATTGATTTGACCAAGAAAGCTAGATGTTGACTAGGATTTGACTAGGTCAAATCCTATTCAAGAAGGAGTCTTCAAAGTATAGGCATTTGAAGAGGAATAGGGTTCCTCCTCTATAAATACTCCTAAGTATCCACTTTGAAGAGGATGATGAAATTTGAAACACACACACACACAGACACTACTCGGCTCCTCTCTCTCTCTCTCTCTCGGCCGCGTCTTTCTCTCCCTCTCATCCAAGTTCTTTTGTGTTGACAATTGAACTAAGGAGGTTTGATCTCGTTAATTTAATAGCGTTTGATCATTCCGTCCTCTCAAAATCTAATATATACTTGTTCTATCGCTAGCACGAGGAGCAAGATACGTAGACAGATTGCGTGTACGAATTAGAGGGTCTCCTACACGAGATCTTGGAGCAAAACAGGGAACAACGCGAGTAGCGGTTTGAAGACGAAAACGACAATCGGTAGGTTTCCGATTTACAATTTTTGTCCCTCTTTATTTTAAACCCTATGGCCTCCATGATTATTTTATATGCTATTATTGTTCATGAGATATATCGAATGCCCGAGAGTTTCAAGGGAACACCCCTTGAACGTGTTTTACATATATTAAATATGCATGTTTAAATTCTTGCAATCTTTAAAATTATACCGCGCTTCCGCATTCACGCTATTCCCGGCAGAGGAGCCTGTGCACGGCAGCCCTCGCCAGGCGCGCACCGCGCGCGTGGATCCGGACAGGTGCGCGCGCACGCAAGGACAGTCACGGGGCTCCTAGGCGGCCGGTGCGCGGCAAGGGAGGCCGCGCGCGCGCACGTGCATGGAGCAGCGCTGACAGGCGCGCGCGCGCGCCTGATGCGCAAGCCCGCGCATGGGCCTGTGTGTAGGACGCGCACGCTAGCGGCGTTGCAGGGTGGCGCACGCGGGCAGAGGTGCCTGTGCGCGGCAGCCCGCCAGCGCGTGCCAGCATGCGCTGTACCATCGACCAGGCTTGCGCGCGAGCATGCAGGGGCCTGCGTGTGCGCGCTCGGCTGGGCGTGCCCTGCGTGGACGGACAGCAGGCTGGGCCTGCTGGCCTGTGTGCCCCGGCAAAAAGCCGCCGGTGGCGGCGGCCGGTCATCGTTTACGTTGTCGTCTTATTTTAATTTTTTGGATAATTGTAAAAAATTAGTTTTATTTAATTTTTGCATGTTTTCTCAAAGAATGTTATTTGGAAGGTTATGGTATTGGATTTAGAATCCCGGGGTATTACTCACCTTCAAATAACGAGGAAGGGTATTCCTAAACGGGAAAGGATATTACCAATGGTTGTACCATGTTTTTCATACGTAACTTGTTCATTTATCATGGGATGATGTGATTGGTAATCATGGATTATATGCATATGTTTATGTGATTGGATATCATGTAATTATGTGCGTTTATTGAAAAAAATGGATGATCACGAGCCCTAGACCGAATGTATGGTTTAATTTATGTTGGGCCTGTGTGCCTCTTTTGCTTTCTCCTTCTTCTCTTCTAGTTGCCTTGGAATAATAAGGCATTCTATCTCCCTCCTATTGTACTCCCCCGGATTTTCGCTGGGGTTTCTTTTTCATATGTAATGAGAGTAGTCTAGGGGTGACGATTTTATTTTATGTATTTGGTGGAGATGAAGGAAGGTCCACATGGAGAGTCCAAAATGAAGGATCCAAAGGTGTTTCCATGGAAGTTTGAAAAGAGTAAAAGAGACCAAGGCCCATCAGCATGTTGATCGGGTTACTATTAAATGTAATAGTGTAGGTACAATCCTAGATTGACCATAGATCCAATGCGGGCTCAGTGGGTCGCATAGGATTCGGGCTCGTGATCATCCAACGGGGGCATGCTAGGCTTTAATTTTGCATGTGGCTTTTATGGTGAATGAATAGTTTAATTTATTATATTACTGCTACGGGATGCAAATTTCAATTACGCATTATGGATGAATGTGTTTGTGTATGGGATCTCGGTCATTTACAACTGTCACTTAGTTGGACCAAGGTTCAAAATATTAAACCCTCGAAAAATGGACATGAACTCTAGGAGTTCGTCCATGCCTTCCAATCCATGGCATAATGAGAAAATTGATTTAGGTCGATAGCGTGGTCTCACGAGTTGTGGCACAACTATCGTACTTAAAAGAAGCTACACTATGTCATGAGCGAATAGTAGACTGTTGTTACCTGTCTCACGAGTCATGGAGGTACCAGTGGGTCTACGTTCGGTCGATTGGGTCGGGTCTAACGCCCATGTAACGTGATTCGCTTGGAGTACTTCGGATCACGTAAAAGGGTGAGGCAATTATTTTGGGAATCTCGTGGAATGAGAATGGTATGGTATACCTCCCATACGAATCGTAAAAGGGTATTTCCCGAAAACAACGTTTGAGAGTGTCGTGTTTTCATATAAATAATGGGAGCATTAAATGACTAAAGTCCAAGCATTTAATTATTTATCATAACTTCCGTCTTTTAAAATTCGGTTGATCGTAGTTCTGTTTTAAAATGTAGATTTAAAATGTCTAAGAACCCATTATCAACCATACTTGAGAACAACAAGTTTAATCGAACTAATTACAACGACTAGTTGCGCAATCTGAGGATAGTCCTAGATTATGAGAACCAAGGCTACGTCATGGACGAGCCGTTTTCCTAGGACCTCGCCGGAAGGATCCACGCCAAAAGAAAGTGAGACGTTCGAGACTTGGCATAAGGATAACCGGAAAGTCCGTAGCATCATACTTGCCTCTATGACAAATGAGATTCAGAAGCAGTATGAAAGGCTAGATGATGTCCCTTCTATTATGGCTCGCCTGAAGGATTGCTATGCAGTCCCAGACCAGCATACTAGGTATGTCGCGACGAAGGCGTTCTTTGGAACTAAAATGACAGAAGGGTCCTCTGTACAAGAGCATGGGTCAAGATGCTTACCTTGGTGGAAAAGCTCGAGGACCTCAAGGCGGGGCTCGATAACGAGACGTACATGGATGTGATCCTTCAGTCTGTCCCACCCTCCTTCCACCAATTCATTGTCAACTACAACATGAACACACTTGAGAAGGGTATTGATGAGTTGATCAATATGTTGGTGCAATACGAGGCAACGACCAAAAAGTCTACGCCGTCGGTATTATTTGGAGATTCTTCGACTTTCAAGACGAAAGGCAAGGGTGCCGGACGTTGGAAAAGGAAGAAGGGAAAAGGGAAAGTCGTCAAAGCAGTTACCAACAATAAGAGTGTTCCCGTTGCCAAAGTGGAAAAAGGCAAAGGAAAAGGGAAGGTTGACTCAAAGCAACAGTCGAGGGCATACGACATATGTATCAATTGTCGTGAGAAAGGGCATTGGAAGAGGGATTGCCCCAAACTCCTCTCTAAACAAGGTATCTTTGTGATTAAGGTCAATATGGTTACTAACACTGCCTCTTGCATATTAGATACCGGCTGTGGAGCTCACATTTGCAATAATTTGTAGGTGTTGAAAAGAAGCAGAAAACTGAGTAGCGGGGATATGGTCCTAAAGCTTGGGAATGGCAAGGCTATCTCGGCAGAAGCAGTAGGATCCGCCACTCTAGTAGTTAGTGATCGCATTAGCATAGAATTAGAGAAAATGTATTATGTACCTAGCATGATTAGAAACATCATTTCCATTCCATTGTTAGACAATAGTGGATATGAGTTTATGATCAATAAAAATTGCTTTTATTTGATGAAGTGTTGAATTGCTCATCTGCATGGTACGCTTAATAACGGTCTCTATATCTTGCAACAAACGAACTTCGTTTTAAACGCTCAACACAAACGTAAAATAGATAATAACAGGAACGCACGACTGTGGCATGCTAGGCTAGGTCACATTTCCCAAGTAGGATGAGGAAATTGGCAGACTCAAAGAACTTAGAGGTTGGGGACTTGAGTGAGCTACCAACTTGCGAATCCTTTCTTAGAGGGAAAACGAACAAGAAGCCCTTTGTAGGACAAAGCAGGCTTGCCGCAAGTCTGTTGGACTTGGTCCATACAGACGTATGTGGACTACTAAGGATACAGGCCCAAGGTGGGTTCTCCTACTTCATAACCTTCATCGATGATCATTCACGGTATGGTTATGTATACCTGATGAAGTACAAGTCTGAAGCTCTTGAGAGGTTTAAAGAATTCAGGCTTGAAGTTGAGAATCAAACGGGCTGCAAAACTAAAGTCCTACGATCAGACCGAGGCGAGTACCTTAGTACTGAGTTCCTTAGTTATCTTAAAGAAAACGAAACCTGTTGAACATGGTTCGGTCCATGATGAGCTTTACCAAATTGCCCTTGTCCTTTTAGGGCTACGCATTGGAGACTGCGGCCAAGTTGTTAAATTTGGCGCCAACTATTGTATTGACCCAAACACCTATAAAATATGGCACGGCAAGCCTGCATCCTACAACTACTTGAAAGTGTGGCGTAGCCCCGCATAGGTCAAGAAGCTAGTGGGAGATAAGCTAGAAACGAAGTTTAGTTTATGCAGGTTCGTTGGATACCCCAAGGAAACTGCAGGTTATTATTTCTATAACCCCTTGGAACAAAAGGTATTTGTTTTAAGGAATGCAGTGTTCTTGGAACAAGGCTTTCCAGAGGATATCCAACCTGATGAACTGATCCTTGAGGAGTCAAGTGATGGAAACCAGTCATTAGTGGAAGTCGCGGATTCCTCACTTAGAGGATTCAGGATAGATACCCAGAGGGCTGACCAACCTCGAGAAGTCCAGTATGCTAGGCATGAAGGACAACCTCAAGAAGGGCCAGCCTCGGTACCTGAACCGCCGACTCCAATACAGTCAGCGCCAACAGTCACCACTGACGTTTCCATTTTCCGTAGGTCAACTAGAGAGTCACGACCTCTGGTGAGATACGGCTTTTTGAACATGACCAGTCTGGATAAGGATCCTAAAACATACGGGGAAGCGATGTCTGACATTGACTCCGGGAGATGGCTTGAGGCCATGAAGACCGAATGGACTCCATGAATGAGAACCAAGTTTGGACACTTGTAGACCCGCCCAAAGGGGTTAAGCCATTTGGCTGTAAATGGGTCTATAAGCGCAAAGTTGGCATTGATGGAGAAGTCACAACCTTCAAGGCTAGGCTAATAGCAAAAGGGTACACTCAACGAGCCTGGGTCGATTTTGAGGATCCTGCTTGCCATAGCAGCATGGTATGAATATGAGATATGGTAGATGGACGTGAAAACGGTCTTCCTCAATGGTTTCATTGAGGAAGAGATCTACATGGATCAGCCGGAGGGTTTCACGGTTGCCGGAGAAGAACAGAAGGTCTGTCGTCTCCAAAAGTCAATCTATGGCCTCAAACAAGCATCCAGAAGTTGGAACATTCGCTTTGACGAAGTCATACGGGGTTATGATTTCATCAAAAATGAATCTGACCCTTATGTATACAAAAAGGCCAGTGGGAGCTCTATAGTGTTCTTAGAGCTTTATGTGGATGACATTCTACTCATAGGTAATGACATGAGAATGTTGCGTGACACAAAAGCTTGGTTATCAACTCAGTTTTCCATGAAGGATTTGGGTGAAGTCTCCTACATTCTAGGCATCCAGATTGTCAGGGACAGATCTAAGAGAATGTTAGGACTAACCCAAAACTCGTATATGGAGAAAGTCCTGAAAAGGTTTCGGATGGACAACTCCAAACGAGGATTCCTTCCCATTAGGCATGGGATCAAGTTGTCCAAGAAACAGTCTCCGCAGACTGATGAGGAACTTGAAAAAATGAAAGTCGTTCCCTATGCTTCTGCAGTAGGAAGCATCCAATATGCGGTCCACTGCACAAGACCTGACATCGCTTACGCTTTGAGTGTAACGAGCAGATATCAGTCCTGTGCAGGAGAGGCACATAGGAATGCTGTCAAGGGCATCCTTAAGTACCTAAGGAGGACTAAGGAAATGTTCCTAGTCTATGGTAATGGAGAACGGATCCTGGAAGGCTTTAGCGATGCTAGCTTCCAGGCAGATGACGATGATGCCTAGTCTCAATCGGGTTATGTATTCAGGCTCAATGGAGGAGTGATAGCATGGAAAAGTTCCAAGCAAGCAACCACTGCTGATTCCACCACCGAGGCCGAATACATAGCAGTTTCAGAATCTGCTAAAGAAGCGGTTTGGATGAGAAACTACATCCAAGAGTTAGGTGTGGTGCCTAGCATCGCCGAGCCCGTTGTCATCTTCTGTGATAATAAAGGAGCCATAGCGCAAGCGAAGGAACCGAGATCTCATCACAGATCCAAACACATTCGTAGATGTTACCACCTTCTAAGCGAGATGGTAGAAAGAGGTGACGTTCAGATGGATCGAGTCAACTTAGTAGACAACACAACAGATCCGCTGACAAAGCCTATATCGCAGAGCGCTCATACGCAACATCTGGAGAAGATGGGGGTCGGGAATATGGATGATTGGCTTCAAAGGTCAAGTGGGAGATTGTTAAAATAGGTGACCATGTAGTCAATCTTGGTAGGCGAATTGTAACCTATATCTGAACAATTTCGAAGTTTTTGGTAAAACACTAATGAATAAGAAAGTGAAATTCATTGGGCGCATACTTTGTTTGTGTTCACTTTATCTGCTTTATAACTGTTCGCTACACAAACAAAGCCCACAGACTGAAATCGCATTTCGGGGACTGGGACTAAGCTTAGAGTTAGGTCCATGAAATCAGTTCCGCCGAATCAGTCTGAAAATCTCCAAGTCAAGGAATCTCGAAAATGGGTACCGAGATTCCCCTTGAGACTTGCACTAAGCATCTGCTGTCGTGTTTCATCGACGGGTGACGAGGGTCGTCTAAGCAGTGTTAGTGGGTCGGCCTGCTGGGGGAGCGGCTAACTGAGGTGACTCACGGGAACCGTCTTACGGAGGACCTTGAGCAGGGTCGGCTAGGTATGACGTGAAAGATTGTGGATCGTCCCGGGAAGTAGCGCGAATGCGGAAGCGCGGTATAAAATTAAATAACAAAAATTTAAACATGCTTTACGTAAATTAAAGAACACGTTCAAGGGGTGTTCCCTTGAAGTTCCCGGGTGTTCGGTGTATCTCATGAATTAAAAGCATAGAAAAGAATCATGGAGGTCATAGGATTAAAAATAAAAGAGGGACAAAAATTAAATCGAAACCTACCGATTGTCGTTTTCGTATTCTAACCGGTACTCACGTTGTTCCCCGATTTGCACCAAATCCCATATGTGAGATTCTCCAAATTGTAACACGCAATCCACCCACGTATCTTGTACGTCGTGCTAGCGAACGAACAAGTGTTTTGGAGAGGATGGATCAATCACATGTTATTAGGTTAACGGGATTAATCCTCCTACGTTCAATTGTTCTAAGAACAAAAGAACAAGAAACAAGATTCTTGAGAGAGAGAGAGAGAGGGCGGACGAGAGGAGAGGGAGAGAGTGCCGAGTGGTAGTGTGTGTGTGTGTGTTGGAGTTTCATCATCACTCTAATGATGAAGGGCTAGGACTATTTATAGAGGAAGAGTTTAATCCTCTTCAAACTCCAACTCTAGAAGACTAATTTGACTAGGATTTTGACCTAGTCAAAGTCCTAGTCAAAGTCCTAGTCAAAGTAGTATTTGACCTAGTCAAATTTAATCCTAGCCATCCATCTCTCCCTTTAATCTCAACCATTAATTTAATTTAATGGAATATTTAAAACCTATTTAAATATTCCAAAGCGCAATATAATAAATATAAATATTTATTCTAGGCCCATTAAATTAATTTTCTAATAAATTTAATTTATTAGATTAATCCCTTTTATCTAATAAAAAGAATTAATTCTCTCCAAGAAAATTAAGGACCCTGATTAAATCCAATTTAATCATTCCATTTCTCCAATATTTAATTCTCAATTAAATACTTAATGTGTGGAGATTGTGTGTGACTCTTTAGGTTCACCTTTCAGCTAGACTTGGTCGGATTCCTAGAATCCGCCCGTTACCATGGGTGGCCATCTAGCAACGGTCCATGACACTAGAGACTAGATGAATATTTGGGGATGAACATTTAGGCTCTAACAGTACACTTGTCCTTCCGTCTTCGGTCTCACCACTTAAGGGTCTAGGGCACGGAAGATGCAGGTACCTATTTTGGACCTAAGTGTCGGTCTGTCCTTACCAAACGCCGCAAGGGAAACCTTCCCTTCTGTTCAGTTACTGTGGCCACAGATTTTAGGGACAAGACACAGAGCATATGTGAGACTCAACTGTCAATGCCTTTTGACATGAGACAGATCCTTTCTTGAAAACTACTGTCACTCTGTACACCAGAGCTGCACTAGACATGACTTATGACTACTCAAGTGCTTCTTGGCAATCTCTCACCATATCTAAGATACAGACCTCATGTACAGGTAAACTTAACAGTTCCTCAAGTCAAAGGACTTAACCTGTACCGTTGAAACTGAGAATACACGTCATACCTAACCAACCCTACTCAAGGTCCTCCGTATGACGGTTCCCGCGAGTCACCTCAGTCAACTGCTCCCTAGCAGGCTAACCCACTAACACTGCTTAGACGACCTTCGTCACCCATCGATGAAATATGACAGCAGATGCTTAGTGCAAGTCTCAAGGGGAATCTCGTTACCCATTTTCGAGATTCCTTGACTTGGAGATTTTCGGACTGATTCGGAGGGACTGATTTCATGGACCTACCTCCAAGCGTAGTCCCAGTCCCCGAAATACGTTTTCAGTCCGCGGGCTTTGTTTGCGTAGTGAACAGATATGTATATAGAAGATAAAGTGAACACAAACAACGTAATGCCAAATGAATTTCACTTCTTTATTCATTAATAATATATCAAATCCTTGAAATTGTTTAGACATAGTTTACATTTCGCCTGTCAAGATTGGCTACATGGTCACTTATTCTAACATGACTTGAGTTCCCGGTTCCAACGGTACAGGTCAAGTCCTATGACTTGAGGAATTGTTGAGTTTACCTGTACATTGGGACTGTATCTTAGGTATGGTGAGAGATTGCCAAGATGCACTTGAGTATTGATAAACCATATCTAGTGCAGCCACGGTGTACAATGTGACAGTAGTTTCCAGGAAAGGATCTGTCTCCTGTCAGGGGTGATGACAGTTGTGTCTCACTATATTTTGTGTCTTGACCCTAAAATCTGTGGCCACAGTAACTGAACAGTAGGGAAGGATTCTCTTGCGGCATTTGGTAAAGGACAGACCGACACTTAGGTCCAAAATGGGTACTTGCATAATCCGTGCCCTAGACCCTAAGTGGTGAGATCGTAGACGGAAGGATAGATGTACTGTAGAGCCTAAATGTTCATCTCCGTATATTCACCTAGTCTCTAGTGCCATGGACCGTTGCTAGACGGCCACCCATGGTGACGGGCGGATTCTAGGAATCCAACCAAGTCTAGCTGAAGGTGAACCTAAAGAGTCACACACAATCCGCACACATAAATTGGAATTAAATATTTGAAGAAATGGAGTGATTAAATTGGATTTAATCGGGTCCTTCTTTTCTTGGGAAGAAATTAATTCCTTTTATTAGATATAAGGAGTTTATAATAAATTGAATTTATTAGAAATTAATTTAATGGGATTGAAATAAATATTTATATTTGATATATTTATTTATGGCCATTAGGATTATTTAAATGAGATTTAAATATTCCATTAAATTAATCACTGGTTGAGATTAAAGAGAGAAATCTATGGCTTAGACTGGTTTGACCAAGAAAGCTAGATGTTGACTAGGATTTGACTAGGTCAAATCCTATTCAAGAAGGAGTCTTCAAAGTGTAGGCATTTGAAGAGGAATAGGATTCCTTCTCTATAAATACTCCTAAGTATCCACTTTGAAGAGGATGATGAAATTTGAAACACACACACACATACACACACTACTCGGCTCCTCTCTCTCTCTCTCGGCCGCTTCTCTCTCTCCCTCTCTTCCAAGCTCTTTTGTGTTGATAATTGAACTAAGGAGGTATGATCTCGTTAATTTAATAGCGTTTGATCATTCCGTCCTCTCCAAATATAATATATACTTGTTCTATCACTAGCACGAGGAGCAAGATATGTGGGCGGATTGCGTGTACGAATTTGAGGGTCTCCTACACGAGATCTTTGAGCAAAATGGGGAACGCGAGTAGCGGTTTCAAGACGAAAACGACAATCGGTAGGTTTCCGATTTACAATTTTCGTCCCTCTTTATTTTAAACCCTATGGCCTCCATGATTATTTTATATACTATTATTGTTCATGAGATACACCGAACGCCCGGGAGTTTCAATAGAACACCCCTTGAACGTGCTTTACATATATTGTATATGCATGTTTAAATTCTTGTAATCTTTAAATTATACCGCGCTTCCGCATTCGTGCTACTCCCGGGACGATCCACACGCCTTTCCAAGACTTACATATTCTTAGACGCTGCCATCTGCTCACAGAGATGGTTAGCAGGGGCGACGTTCGCATGGACCGAGTCAGCTCCACAGAAAACATAGCAGATCCACTTACTAAGCCCATGTCGCAAGTTGCCCATACTCAATATCTGGATAAGATGGGTTTGAGGTCAATGGGTAATTGGCTTTAGGTCAAGTGGGAGATTGTTAGAATAGGTGACCAGAAAGCCATTAGCTTTGGCGATTTGTAACCTATTATACAACTCGATGTAAATGTAATATTATTATATGATGAATAAAATGAGTATTCATCACTTTTGGTGCTTACTTTGTTGCGCTCATTTCACATTTGTTGAAACGGTGTTTTACTTATATCGCAACAAAGCCCACAGACCACGGTTAACAACTCGTGCAATTGGGCCACGCATTGGATGGTGGTCATGAAACCAACTGAGTTAGGGTTGGGTCTGAAACGTTCCAAGTCGAGGACATCGAGACAGGGCATCGAGAGTCCTATTGAGACTTACATCAAGAGTCATGTTCATTGGATGAGTGTCGTGTTTCATCGCGTGCACAGGCGTGGGACGCCTACACAATCTTGATAAGTTGGTCGACTGGGATCGAGCCGACTGGACTGACTCGCGGGGATCATCATATGGAAGCATTGGAGGCTTGGTCGGTATGATTGGATTTCCCTGGTTCCAATAGTACGGGAGTAGTCCTCAGACTTGAGGGATCATGGCAGTCGCGTGCACAGGACGGCTGTATCTTGGATCTGGTGAGAGGTGATCATTCTGTAAGATGGTCATCATAAGCCCTGTCCAGTGCAGTCGGTTGTGTAGCGAGGACGGTGGATTCCAAGAAGAGGATCCGTCCCTTGTCAGTATGTGACAGAGGTATCTCCTATGCACTCGGAGGCACGTTCATGCTGTTTACAGCTATGGCCCCAGTGGTTGGTCGAACAGGGAATGGTTTCCTGTGTCGACACAATGAAGCATACGTAGTCTCGAGTACTAAGCATAGATGCCTAGTCAAGGATGTGAACCGACGTCCAATTCTATACCCTAGACTAAGGCCGGGAGATGGTAGACGGAATATCATACCCATACGGAATCGATGTCTAAATGTTCACACCAATTTACCTAGTCTCTCGTGCCATGGACCATTGCTAGACGACCACCCATGGTAACGGGCCCTTGTGGGACACGGGCCCAAGTCTAGCTGAGGGTGAACCTAAAGGCTAAGACACAAATCATCGAGGAGGTTGAGAGATTGACTTGGAGTCAATCTCGAAGGATAAATAAGTAATTGGATTACTTAAGGGATAGTCCATTGGATGGACAGGTCGATATTGTATCGGGGCCCTCGTTTAATCGGTAAATTGAATTTTCGATTAAATATAGAAAGTTGAGACATTGGATCTTTTAAGTGAATAATTTAAGTGGACATTAAATTTGATTTAATGCCGGGTTCATCATAATTGGATTACGATAAAACCCGGTCCGTTAAATTTTGACCCGAGAGGAGAAATAATTCCTATTTTGCAATAGGAAGAAGTTGGACTTTTTTCCATATGAGCATGGCCGAAATGCTCCCTTGGAGGAAGCTAAGATCAGCCATATTTCATGCAAGGTGGTATGTTGACTTGTCTCCTTTGGAAAGAGAAAAATCAACTCCAATCAAGCCCTTCCCTTTTGGTATGATTTGATCATACCATAAAATTTGGTAGGCTTCATTGAAGAATTAATGGTGATTGATTGGAATGTATCTAGACATCCTTGGATGAACGTAGACACATTCCAATAATCACATTAACTATGTATATATAGGAGTATATACAACACCTTGCATATGTGAATCATAATTCATCTTTTTCTAGGAAAAAGAAGAAGCGTTTTCGGCCTTCTCCTCTCCCTCTAACTCTCGGCCATTCCTCCCCATTTCTAATTGTGTTCTTCACTTGATTTTGAATCAAAAGGAAGAACAAAGTAGGTTTAAGAGAACACTAATTCATAGTGTTCTTCTCTTAAACCGATTCCTTCATAAACCCATTTTTCTCTAGCAAGGAGAACGTCAGTTTCTTCCGGTGTGGTGTGAATCAACTTTGGAGAATCCATACGTTTGGATTTGCGAGCATTCCGGTGAAGGAACAACGCAAGTACCCGAGCACATGTAAAATCTACAAGGTAACGGTTTATTACGCTTTAGTAGATCTTTACTATTCATCTATTGCCTATGTGCATTATGTATGTTTTTGATATTAATACATCCTACATCGAACGCCCGGTTGAGCACCCAAGGGTGCACCCCTTGGGATTTTGCTTTATATGCGATTTAATTTTAAATTACGTATTGATTTACGCTTTCTTGCTTGCGCTCGCGCTCCCGGGCGGATCCGCTTGTCCTTCAGAATCCACTCACTGTAATTCTTGAGACTAACAAATTTGATGGAACAAACTATAACAATTGGCTGCAAAATCTGAGGATTGTCCTAGATTTTGAAAACCAGGCTTACGTTCTGGATAAGCCTCTTCCTCGGGTCTTGCCGAAGGCGTCCTCGTTAGAAGAGCGTTTGATGTTCAATGAATGGCAGGAGGACAACTGCAAGGTCCGCAGCATCATACTGGCAACCATGACTAATGAGATCTGGAAGCAGTATGATTGGCTGGATGATGTCAGCTCAATAAGGCTCCACATGAAAGACGTTTATGCGGTACCGGACTGGCATATTAGATATGCTGCGACGAAGGCATTTTTCGAAGCTAAGATGATAGAAGGGTTGTTTATACACCAGCATGGAGTGATGATGCTATCCCTAGTGGATAAGCTCAAAGACCTCCAAGCTAATCTTGGTATAGAGACGTACATCCATGTGATCCTTCAGTCTCTTCCTCCCTCCTTTGACCCGTTTATCATTAACTACAACATGAATGAGCTTGAAAAAGACCTTAATGAGTTGATAAACGTGTTGGTGCAATACGAGGCAACGATTGAAAAGTCTGCGCCATTAGTATTGGTGGGGAGGCTTCGACCTTAAGAGCGAAAGGCAAAGGGGCCAGACGTTGGAGGAGGAAGAAGGGTAAGATAGAATCAGCCGCTGCAAGCGCTCAGAGCGCTCCTGTTGCCATGCTGGGCATGGGCAATAGAAAGAGGAAGGTGGTTCGGCAGTCAAGGATTGCAAAAGATGTTTGCATATATTACCATAAAAGGAGTATTGGAAGAGGGAGTGTCCTAAACTCCTCGCCAACCAAGGTACATTTGTTTTGATCTTTAACATGATTACTATTCTACTCTTGGGTATTGGATACCAGCTGTAGAGCTCATATCTGCAAATGGTTTGCAGGAGATGGAAAGGAGTAGAAGGCTAAGATGGAGATGGTTCTAAAGCAAGGCAATGGCTAGGCTACTGCCATAGAAGCTATAGGACTACTAAGGCTTAGCTATTAGTGATCATCTTAGGATAGAGTTGATAGGTCACAATTATGTAACCTAGAATGATCAAATTATATTTTTCTATTGTTGGACAATAAGGATTACATGTTTTTTGATCAATAAAAGTTTCTTTTATTTGACAAAGAATGATTATTCTTGTATGCTAGGTTGTTTGCATAAGTGTTTCAATACTATCCCATAATTAGATTATGAATGCTCAACAAATGATGAAATGGATAATCAAGATAAACTCATAGATTTGGCATGCAAAGCTAGGTCACATTCCTCTAGATAGGATAAGGAGGTTAGTAGATTCAAGGAGTTTAGAAATAGACAGTTTGAGCCTGCTAGCTTGCAAGTCCTTCCTGAGTAGGAAGATGGCCAATAAGCTCTTTGTAGGACAAAGTATGCTTGCTAGTGGTTTGTTGGATTGGATCCAGTCAGACCTCTGTGGCCCACTGAATACGCAAAACCAGTAGACGGTTCACATGTCTAAGGGCCTTTGGAAGGCTCAGGGAATTAGATTTGAAGTGGGAATCAAACTGGTTGCAAAATTAACCTTCGATTGGATCGAGTGGTGTGTATTTAGTGGGATCTCTTGATGTATCTAAATAGGAATGAAATTCTCACTCAGTGGAATTCTTCCTGGAACGCCACAATTGAACGACGTCTCTGATAAAGGCGTGTTCTTAAGATAGCAGCCAAGTTGTAAAACATGGCACTTTCTAAAGATCATGGCCCAGATGCCATATTGGATATGGCATGGCATGCCTGTATCCTACAAAGTACTTGAGTATGTAGGATGGTCTTGAATACGTCAAGGGACTAGTGGGAGGCAAATTAGGTTTGCACAGGTTTATGTGTTGTCCGAAGGGAAATTGGACTTCAGAGGATAATTGGTGTGAGGAGTAGCTCCTTGAGGAATCAAGTAGAGCGACACCTCAGTACGATATTGCAAACATTATTTGAAATCAAGTTTACTCACTGACTATATTCCAGTTCTCCTGAGAGGTACAGGTTTCTGGGTCAGTCCGGTCAATTGGATTATAATCCAAAAGACATAAGGAGAAGCAATGTTTGATATTGGATTGAATCAATGGCTTGGAGCTATGTAATTCGACATGGAATTAAAACTAGGTTTGAAACTCTATGTAACTGGAATATTCGTTTTGATGAGTTCATGCGGGGTTTGAATCGATCAGTAACGAGCTTTGAGGGTTAGTGGGAGTTTAGTTGTGTTCCTAGTGTTTAAATGTGTAACATCTTATTCATTTGGAATGAATTTAAGATGTTAGGAAACACTGAAACACGAACGTTGTTCACGCAATTCTCCTTGAAAGGAATTGGATTCCTATATATAGGGTTAAGCTGTCCAAGACTCAGTCAGGGTTGGCTGATGAGGAAGCTCAGATGTTTGACATCCCCTACGTCTTTGCCGTAGGCAACATGGGTATGTTGTTTGGTGCATTGGACCTGATGTTGTGTATGCTTTGGGCGTAACGACAGAAATCGGGTGTGTACCGAGAAGGGAGTAGACTGCTGTTGAGAACATTCTTTAATACCTGAATAAGGATTAAAGAAGTGTTCTTGATGCAAGTTCTATGGAGAGTTGACTCTGGAAGGCTATAGCGAAACTAGCTTCCAGGATCATGTAAATAATATCTAGTCTCAGTACATATTCAGGCTTAATGGTAAGGTGGTGGCTTGGAAAGGTTTCCAGCGAGACACCACGACGGACCATGAAAGTTGAATGTATGGCAACTTTAGAAGTTGCTCTAGAGAGTGGTTTGGATGAAAAACCACATCCAATGGTTGGGTGTGGTGCCTAGCATGGGCTAGCCAGTAGTTACCTTGAAGGATAACAACATGGCTGTAGTGCAAGCTATAGGACCGAGATATCATCACGGATCCAGGAAAATTTTTAGACAGTACCATCTGCTTGGAGCAATGGTATGAAGGCGACGTGCGGTTGGACCGCATCATCTTGGCAGAAATAAGGTAGACCCGTGAGACCGAACCGGATATCGCAGATTACTCATGCTCAGATAAGTCTGAGCAACATGGGTGATTGGCTTTAGGTCAAGTGGGAGATTGTTAGAATAGGTGACCAAAAAGCCGATTGGATTGGCGGTTATGGGTACTATTTAGCAATCTTTATTGACTTGATGAATATAGTAAGTATTTATCCGTGGCACTATGTGTTTGTTGTGCTTACTGATTACGTTAAACGACGTTTTAACATTACAACAAATGCCCACAAACCAATTAGATAACCCATGTAGTTGAGCTGCGGATTTTGATGGCAGCTATGAAACCAACTTTCGAGGGTTGGTCTAGAATATTCCAAGTCGAGGACCTCGAGACAGGGCATCGAGGGTCCTACGGAGACTTGCACTAAGGATTTCATGAAAGATTGTGGATCGTCCCGGAAAATAGCACGAATGCGGAAGCGCGGTATAAAATTAAAATACGAAAATTAAACATGCTTTGATAAAATAAATAAACACGTTCAAGGGGTGTGCCCTTGAACTTTCCCAGGTGTTCGGTGTATCTCATTAAATTAAAAGCATAAACAAATCATGGAGGCCATAGGATTGAAAAATAAAAGGAACAAAAAAAATTAAATCGGAACCTACCGATTGTCGTTTTCATCTTCTAACTGCTACTCGCGTTGTTCCCCGATTTGCTCCAAGTCTCGTTCTTGAGACTCTCCAAACAGTAACACGCAATCCACCCACGTATCTTGCACGTCGTGCTAGCGAACGAACAAGTATAATATTGGAGAGGATGAATTAATAACACGTTATTAATTAACGGTATTAATTCTCCTTTTTATCTAATGTTCCAAGAACAAAAGAATCAAGAAGTGTTTTCTTGTTTGAGGAGAGAGAGAGGGCGGACGAGAGGGGAGAGAGGGGAGAGCCGAATTTGTGTGTGTGTGTGTGTGTGTTGGAATTTCATCACTTTTCAAATAGTGAAGACTAGGACTATATATAGAGGAGGAGTTTAATCCTCTTTAAACTCCAACTCTAAAGAGGTCTATTTTGATTAGGATTTTGACCTAGTCAAAGTCCTAGTCAAAGTAGTATTTGACCTAGTCAAATTAATCCTAGCCATCCATCTCTCCCCTTCAATCTCAACCATTAATTTAATTTAATGGAATATTTAAATCCTATTAAATATTCCAAAGGCCAAAATAAATAAATATAATAAATTATAAATATTTATTCTAGGCCTATTAAATTAATCCTCTAATAAATTCAATTTAATAGATTAATTCTTTTTATCAAATAGAAGGAATTAATTCTCCTAAGAAAATAAAGGTCCCGATTAAATCCAATTTAATCATTCCTTTTCTCCAATATTTAATTGTAAATTAAATACTTGATGTGTGTGGATTGTGTGTGACTCTTTAGGTTCACCTTTCAGCTAGACTTGGTCGGAGTCCTAGAATCCGTCCGTTACCATGGGTGGCCATCTAGCAATGGTCCATGACACTAGAGACTAGGTGAAATTTCGAGGATGAACATTTAGGCTCTAACAGCACACTTGTCCTTCTGTCTACGGTCTCACCACTTAGGGTCGAGGGCACGGAAAATGCAGGTACTCATTTTGGACCTAAGTGTCGGTCTGTCCTTACTAAACGCCGCAAGAGAAGCCTTCCCTTCTGTTCAGTTACTGTGGCCACAGATTTTAGGGACAAGACACAGAGCATACGTGAGATTCAACTGTCAATGCCTTTTGACAGGAGACAAATCCTTTCTTGGAAACTACTGTCACTTTGTACACCAGAGCTGCACTAGACATGGCTTATGACTACTCAAGTGCTTCTTGGCAATCTCTCACCATATCTAAGATACAGACCTGATACACAGGTAAACTCAGCAGTTCCTCAAGTCAAAGGATTTGTCCTGTACCGTTGGAACCGGGAATACACGTCATACCTTGCTGACCCTACTCAAGGTCCTCCGTAAGACGGTTCCCGCGAGTCACCTCAGTCAGCTGCTCCCCGGCAGGCTAACCCACTAACACTGCTTAGACGACCTTCGTCACCCGTCGATGAAATACGACAGCAGATGCTTAGTGCAAGTCTCAAAGGGAATCCCGGTACCCATTTTCGAGATTCCTTGACTTGGAGTTTTTCGGACTGATTCGGCGGGACTGATTTCATGGACCTACCTCCAACCGTAGTCCCAGTCCCCAAAGAATTTCGGGGAACCCCTTCTGCTGCTCAATTTCATTCCTTCTTTATGCTCAAGAGAGCAGGACCAGACCTTTTCTATTTCATTTCTTGAGGGGAAGCTCAGTTCTTTCCAACCGAATTCCTTGTGAAGGAGTAGATCTATAAGTTTTTCTTCATCTACTCTGACAAAACTTAGAAACTCCTCCTGTGTGGATCACAAACCTACTTGAATATCTCAAATACTCTGTCTGTAACCATCCTGCTGCTTTTCAAAGCCAATTGGACCATTTGAATGCCTTGCTGTATGATCCCCGAAAATTAGCCATCCTGCTATTCTTCATCGCTATGGTCTGGGCTCAAAGAGGGCATATATATGGATCCGGTCATCGGTATATTTTCTTGCGGCCTTTTTGGTATTTTATGTGTTGAGAAAATACTTCAAGAATAAATTTTAACTTAATGTAAAAAACACACATTGTTCCATCACATGGAATTGAAATCAATAATGGGCAGGATATGTTTATTCTAGAATTAAAGTTAACCCGTAATTTGAAAAACTAGAATCAATATGACTGGGACCTTTCAAGTAGGGATTTCAATTCTACAAGCATCTTATATTTAAATAAAATATGGATTTTCACCAAATTCAATTTAATCATATTAAATATTTTTTCTAAATTTAATTAAAATTCTATATTGGACATTCCAAAATAATTTCAATTAAATCAACAAATAATTTTCCAATTAGAGAAAATGTCAAATATTTTCAAACATTCATTAATTTGGACATTCCAAATAAATCAGAATTCAATATGAAAACAACTTCCACAATTTAATCATAATCTATTTTGCATAAAAAATCATATTGTTCAAGATATAAAATAACTACAATCAAATTAATTTAAATATAATTATATGGCTAATATGCATAAAATTCTCCTGTATTTGGAAAAGTCGGTTAAAAACCCCCCCTTCTATTTTAAAAATACGCGAAAACCCCTCTGTATTATGCAAAAGTCCGCTCAATCGCACCTCCCTGTTACAAATCACTAAGAATGTTAACTTTTTGACAAATTAACCGTTATGCCCTTACTTATTATATTTTATTCTTTATTTTAATGACCGTTGGATCTTTATTGATCATATCAGAGTCGTTAGATCTAATAAATTAATCTTGACTACTGGATCTTAATTTATAAAAAAAATTAATGGTATCGATTTGACTAATTTTAAATATATATTTAAAAAATAATATTGTCATTTAAAAAAAATAAATTAAATTAAAGTAAACTCCCCCCCCCCCCCCCCCAAACTCCCCCAGCCCTCACCGCCCCAACCCAGCACCCGTTGCCCCAAACCCCGCCAACTACGGACCCCTGGAGTCGGGGGTGATGGCATCAAATCTAGGCGACCTGACACCGCTTGATTTGTGGGTGACAGCGATCGCCCAGATTGGGGGTGATGGCGACGTCGCCCAGGCCAGGTTTACGTTGCCCAGAATAACACAGTTGGGCGACGTTGGTCGCCTTCAATTTGGGCGATGGCAACCTGTGTGTTTTTTTTTTTTTTTTTGAAACTTTTTAAATAAAATTTCAATACATTTAATAGTTTTAAATTTTAATATTATATATGGTAAATAAAGTTATTTATTTAGATATTTTTAACTAAATAATAATTTAAGTTAGTTAATAATGTATAATTTTTGTAGTTAATCAACATTTATATTCGTTAATATATTTAAATTTGAAAAATGAAGCTACTATATTAACTTTTGTATTGTCAATTTAATTATATTATAAAACTTCAAAATTTATATATATTTTTTTCATTTTTTAAATAAATAAATTCACAAAAAAAATTTTAATTTTTAGATAAATAAAAAATATAAAAAAAACACAAAATAAGTAAAAAAATGCCCAAATATGTAGAGGAGAAATGCCCAAAAAAACACTCCAAACAAGCCTTAGCAACATATATAGACCACATAAGGGTATTTTTGTCAAAAAGGCACAAAAAAGAGCTTAAAAGCTGCTAAAATACACACCCAAACGCACAAAATGCTCGTCCATTACACCTTCCGTTAATTCATAATGGAATGGGTGTTTTTTGCTGACTTTTACAAAACACGACGGGGGTTTTTGCCTATTTTTAAATGAGTCGGGGGATGCTAGCCGACTTTCCAAAACACAGGAAATTTTATGCATTTTAGCCTAATTATGTGGTACAAGTAAATCAATGTTTGCAAACAATCAGTTTTAGTTAGGAACACATTTTAATCAAATCAAAATACCACAAAAAAAAAATACTCATTCTTGAAACAAAATTATGGAAAACTCCACACCAAAACCACCCAGTGGTGGAGTGGCAGAGGACTCCTACCTCTACCCTTGCAACCTGGGTTCAAAACCCACGCAGCTGATGCTACAGCGTTTAGCACCACACCTTGTCCATAGCCACAAGCGTTGATGGTTGTAGCATTTATCGCACCTTGTACACAGCCATAGGCGTTGACACACAAGCCTTGCTGGTGCGCACTTGCGCCTTTTTCCACCAAAATTTGATATTTTGTCCTCTTTTTTGCTTCAAAACCTTTTCGGCAACATTTGTTGAATGATTCAACACATGAATCATGCCCAAAAGTGAAATCAATACAACATGGTTAAATCACATAAAATAAACATAAATCACATGTCATGCTTTAAATCCAATTTAAACACATAGATCACATTATAAATTAGCCACGAGTTTTGAACCAAACTCTTATACTACTAAAAGATTCGATATTAACCCGAGAATTCAGGCTACATAGTGGAAACATAAATAATTCAAATTTCAAGTAAATGCCAATGAGAGGATTACTCGCTTCTTTGCTAGAAGATCTGAGATCAGCAAGGGAATAGAACCATTCTAATCAAAAGAGGATTGAAAAAACACTAGCAATTAGTGTTCACAATCTCAATTCTCAAGCACATTAAATTAGTTCAAAGCTCGAGAAGTTGTTGTAAGAGTTGGAGAGAATGAGAGAATCTAGAGAGAAAGGGAACACGAGAGAAAACAATCTTCTCCCCTCTATTCAACCATATGGCTGAGTTTGGCTCTCCATGAAAAGCCTACTCGACCGCTTTCCCTTAGTTGGAGAAGTTGAGAACTCCTCCATGTATCAACTAACTTGACTTGGTCCATGGTGGGCTTGGACTAGGCCTTTAGGTGGATTTGGGTTTGAACGTACTTAATCTAATTAGTTTAATGCAAGTCCATCATTCTAAGCATAGCCCAAAAATAATTCATAATTAATTTTAAAGACCCCACTAATTAGTTTATTTAATTCTATAAAGTAGAACAAGCTCAAGACTACAAATTAATCAGATTAGTAAGTCCAACCCAATTTAAATTAATCATATTAATTTAATTAATCCCATTAATGAAATTATTAAGCTTCCCATCACATGCGCTCTCCATATAAATAATCAAATCATTTACACACTAACTACCTTAAACTCTTAAAATTAATCATCCTTTAAGAGCTAATTCAATATCTAATTCTCCCACCTCGGTAGGGAATTGTGTGTGACCCATTAGGTTCACCTTTTGTTAGACTTGGGCTTCTGTCAGTACACAGTTAATTGACAAATATATTTCACTAGATTAATCAAATCAAATGAAATAATTACTCTTGATTAACACTTAATTTAGGAGTACTTGTTAGCATGGGTGGTCGTCTGGTAACGGTCCACGGCAGTAGACAATAGGTGAATATGGCATGAACAGTAGGCTCCGGAACATATTGGTACAGTTCTTCCATCGCCATCTCCCGATCATAGCCTAGTGCACGGAATTATCAATTGGTTCCCATGCCAACTAGATAACTATGTATTAGCACTAATTGTTTCTCCTTTTGATCATCATAGGAAACGTCTTTCCTATTTGATTGTCAGCCATGGCCACAGGTTTTTCGGAGTTCAACACACCTTAGAGAATATAGGAGATCACTATCATCTCATGATAGGCGGTGAATTTTATCTTGGAACTTTAGCCCCATACGTGTTTCAACAGAACTGGAACAAGACTTAGAGTGACCGCGTCAGAACATAGTCCCTCTTTGCCATGACTGTGTCCAAGGACTAAATCTTGTACTATCGGAGATGAGGAGTTCAAGTCATACCGATCATGCCACATGGGCTTTGATATGAAAAATTCTCGCGATTCAGTTCAATCAACTTGATCACTATTTCTCAACTACCCACTAATATAGTGCAGAAATCGTATAAGTAGTCATGGAAACATGCACCAATCATGGAGCCCTCGATCCCCAATCTTGGGGTTCTTGACTTGAAACGTTCCAGATCAACCCTCAAAAGTTGGTTTCATGGTCACCATCGTATGTGCGACCTAACTTCATTGGTTATGACGATCTGTGGGTTTTGTCCATGACATGCATATAGAGCAATAAGTAAACATGACAAAGAATAACCAAATGAATTTTACTTTATTCACTATATTAACACTAAATTGAATAAAATGGTCCTCTATAATGGATGACGGGGTCCAACGCATTGGCTTGCCAATCACCTATTCCAATATGCGGTTGATATGTTGATTGCTTATAACCAACCTATGAATCTCGCCCCCAATTACCTATAAATATAGGGCTTAAATGCAGCCAAAAGGTAAGTCATTTTTAGGCACTTACACTCCACACCATTTCTCTCACGAAACAACAAGCCTTTCTGTGCAACAGTCCACCAGTAGCGGAAGAGGCTACGAGCTCCCTGCTTGTTTTATCCACTCTACAAGCTTATTTTGGCTTTAATTTATATATTCAAGCAGTGCACATCACTTATTTTGGCATTATCTCGCGTTATTTAAAATTCTTCCCATTTCCTTTTTTGTAATTCAGTTATTAACTTAAACATCGGAGTGTTAACCGCTATTTTCAGGTTACTCCTCAGGTGATCTGAGAACTTCTATGAAGATCTTTTGACCATTGTGGTGCTATTGAACGCCGGTACGCATCATATATATAATAATAAATAAATATCAAAATTTAATTGCGAATAAAAAGTATCAATCTTGTCAAATTCGAAGTGCTATTGAAAAATTTAAAAAGAGTTATTCTGAATAATTGATTTAATTTTACTATTGATAGAATTTTTCAGATTCTTTTACATCGTAGTTATAACTTGAATTAAAATAATAGTTGTGGCATTACTTATGACTTACTTTCTTTCAATTGTTGTATTCTAAGGCTAAATTAACGACTTGAAAAAGCAAAAGAAAAATATACTTTGCCATTTGAACTATGGTGTTCCTTACACTTTTCCACATAAACTAGTTTTTCAAACTACACGAGATTTGCACAATGTCAATTCAAGACAAGACATCCTTTTCCCCTTTAAAAATTACATGCAAACACACATGTGGGAAGTGAAGACATGAGATTGTCTGAATATACTTTTTTGACATCTGACAGGCCTTAATTATTCATTTCTCAAAAGTGCATCCATTTAGTTTTTCAGCATAAAATGATTCTTTATTTTGAATTGATGGTCTTGCGCCTTAAAAAATAGCATGGGGCAGTCATCTAATCACTTTTTGGTGGAATTTCAACCAAACGGTAACATGAGATGACAAAGTGCAAATCTCGTGTAATTTTTGTGACAAACTAAAACAAAACATAATTTAGGAGGAAAAATATTAGAAAAAAGTCATAATTAGAATGGCAATTGTTTTTTTCCCAAAAGAAAAAAGGCATTTGAGATAACATGAAAAAGAAAAAGACTTTCGACTTAAATATAGTATTAACTAAAAGGCATATTTACATATTTTTTTGTCAAAGAATATTCTTGTACCACCCTTCTTCTTTGTCTATTTTTTTTAAAATATAAGCTCATCTTTTGACCATCAACTCGATATATATATATAAATATATAAATGTACATATATTAATATATATATATATATATATAAATATTGATTTGTAGATACATGAATTTCTATATCTATATATATGCATATATTGTTGGGACTGGCCATCGTGATGGTGATGGTGGTCGTAGGCTGAGGTGAAAAAGCATAATGGAGAATTAATAAATTCTTAAAGTAATGGTGAATTTGGAATTTTCAATAATTAATGGGGACAACAATATCTAAACAAACTCAAATTTGTTACTAGAATATCATAAGTAGGAAAAACTACCTCTTTCGGTGATTTTCAAAAGTTGTATTTTAGCTTTTCTAAGCATAAAGCAACAGTTGAAAGCAAAAACACTCACCACAAACTGTCTTAAGCTAAATGTAGAGAATCAACTTTCTAAAGTTACTGCAATTCGCACTTATTAGGAATAAGTTGAAGCAAAGGTTGAGAATAAAGCACTGAACATCAATTGTTTTTAAGCTCAAAAAAAAAACAACTTTATCAAGCTATTGCAACCACCCCTTTAATACACTTTTATAGGTGTTGTCTAATATTTTTACCGTATCATCTCAATTTACGTAATATTCATATCTACATAATCTCAAAAGCCACAATAACTACCCACCAAGTCTGCACGTCTGTACGTATAAATTCATATTCTTGTCCTTAGCTTCTATTTAACACAAGTTCGGAGGAGAGCGAATCATATTATAAGGACTCTTTAGCCCATTGTTTATGAAAAAACTAGTAAAAACATATTGGATGATGATGAAACAACTAATAGCCTTATTCAAGTTTCATGAACTTAATCCACATGGTTGACTATTAGGAGCAAATCCGATAATAAGAATCTAAGACTACAATTGGATGGAACGATGTGGATTTGATGGAATAATTTAAATAAAGGACTTTAAATGACTTCAAAAGTTTCATCAATATTTTTAAAGGCATAGGATGACTAGTGAATTAGAAGATCATTTAATCTATCTAATTTGTCCCGCACCGTTAACCATCACTCACATAAACAAACTTCTATACGAACCAAAAACACAACACCTACACCAACAATTCATCATTGATCAATTAAAAGAATCAAAAGTACTTGCATTAGTCAAAGGAAGTAGATACAATGAACTTTTTCTTCACTTAGGAGAATTACAATGGACACCACCAAAACAGAAGTAAACAATTTGTTTTCTTGATAATAATCCTTTAGACTTAAAACATGATCTCAAAGAAATCCTTATATGAAATAACGTAAGCGAAAATATACACGTTCATGAGTGCATTGTACTTATCTACTTTTTAGAGCTTGTAGCTCAAATTTATTCCCCAATCTTCCACTTTCCCTTATTTCTTTGAACAACCTCCGTATCTATTGTTTGTGAAGCCGTAGAAGATGGAATAGTAGCATTATCCACCAAGGGCTTTCCAACAAATTTCGCGACAATTGCCCCAAGGTCTTCAATCTAGATAAACAAAATATTTATAAAATCGAAATACAACGTACACAAATATAATATAATAACACAAAATTTAAAAATAGCAAATAGGCATAAGAAAATAGTTTCCACATAAATTAAAATAATTATTATTAATTCATTTGAAAATATATTTGTTACAAACCGATAGAAATATAAATAAAATTATGAACTTAATATTTCCTATAGCTACTTATAAGTGATATATTTACCTCAAAACATATGTTTCTGCATGTACATTGCACATTATACTACCTACTTAGTATATAAAAATGAAGGCAAGACTGGTAAAGAGATATCATTTTGAAACAAAACTAAATAATATTTTTTATGCATTTACCTGTTCTCTCAATCGAGCATTCTCAACTCTTAGATGATGCTCGTTAGAAGACATTTTGGCAACAACAATGGGGTGACCACATGCACGACAACATGAATTGCTAAGGGCCTCTTTGTACATCAAATTTTCAACTCGAAGTTCATCGTTCTCAATACGAAAATTTGAGCTCTTGTGGTGCTCATGCCATGTCTATAAATAAATAAACACAAAATTTATTTTGAATACTTAACAGATTGGAAGATAGAAAATAATTAGCTAAGTACTGGTATCCTATTACTTTTCTTCGAAAGACTTCAATTAGATTTTATGGTTATTTTATTTTTTTCAGAAAATATTTATAGTATGCAAAATATGTCCAATATGAATTCAAATGCCTTTCTTACCTTCAATTGAGTTCGCTTGTTTTGGAGCCAAAATTTGACTTGCAGTGGTTCCAGCCCCAGTTTCTCGCTAAGTACTTTCCTTTGACTGTTATGGGAACGTGGACACTCCTTGAAAAACCTACAACCAATGAAAATTAGTTAGCATTAAGAAAAAGTAATAATAAATAACTGCAACTAGATGAGATGGGGATAGTATTGGCAAGAAATTTTAGTGTAGTATCTTAATTACATTGTACTTAGTTGACAATGGTAGAATTCATAGTATTAAATAAATTACACTAATTTCCTACAGAACATATATACGCAACTTGCTCACAATTGACAAAAGAGAAATTACACAAGATTAAGGATGTAGAGTATGGTACCTAAAAAGATGGATGTAATATTTTAATGCTTAAAAGATGACTATGAATAAATTATGAGAAAAAATATTGAAAAAAGAAGGCAAAAAACAACAATACAAACATGATTAAACATTCTTGTTTTCTCAAAGTTGGAGTACGTTTATTTCTATCAATAAGATAACTTTCCCAAAGTTTTGAATAAGATATATATCTATTAGAATGCATTCTTTTATAAAACTTTCATTTTATTAGGAAATTACGCTTCCATTTCTTGGATTTGTTGTGGAGTGTGGCGATGGTAACACTTCCTCTTCAACTCTTGATTGTTGATGAAACTGTTATCTGGATTTTCACTACTAGATATGTTGTTTATTCCATCATCTCCCGTCCTCTCTAATTCATCCCCTCTAGATGCAGTTGAGTTCATGTCAGGAAGCATATTTTCTTTCGCCCTTTTTCCTGTAGTACAATAAATTATGTTTCAGTTTTATTAAGGGCGTGATAAGATATTATTAAAGAAGAACATTGGCGTGCATTTCTATAGCGCATAGTGCAGTAGAAGAACATGTGAAAAATAATAACAATCCCCTACCATGTATATTTTAAATGGGGCTTTAACAATCTTTTTGTTAATTTCAAATAAAGTTCACATAAAGTTCCCATTTAGAACTTTTATGTTGTCTATGTGTCTATGTTCATATGAATTTTTTTCGAAACTTTTTGAAAATCAAGTTTTCCTTGTCCTTCAAAATTTTTATTGCAACATTCAATGTTATTATTTGCCCCATATCTTAAGGTGAACAGTACAACACCGGATCAATAAAATTATATTTTTCAAAAAACTAAATTTGTAATCTAATCATATGTGAATTTTTCAAGGCATAGATTTTGCCAGGGGTGACACAAATATATGATTTATTTTTTTAAGAATTTCTAACACCAACAAGCCATACATTGGGATAATACAAGAGAAATAAATTTCTTTGAAAAATTCTTGATATTGCAAAAACTCAATTTATTAATATTCTTTTTCCTTCAAAGGCAATAAAATAGATATGTTAAAGTATCTTTCGCACATCAATGTAGATAAAAAGTTTAGCATTTTTGTACAAGTTTTTGTCAGTTTAGACACAACACAAGAGTGGAGTGTGCATCTGTGAACTTACTTAAGAGCAAACCATAACTTTGAAGGACAAGCGGATCCGCCCGGGAGCGCGAGCGGAAGCGAGGAAAGCGAGGAAAGTGCGTAAATTTAAATCAAATTCAAAATACGCGAATCCCAAGGGGTGTACCCTTGGGTGCTCAACCGGGCGTTCGATGTAGGATGTGTAAATATTAAAAACATATATTTAAACACATAGGGCATAGATATATAAATGAAATCAATCAAAGCGTAATAAACCGTTACCTTTGATTGTTTAGCATATGCTCCCGGCTACTAGCGTTGTTCCTTCTCCGGAATGCTCACGAAATCCAAACGTATGGATTCTCCAAAGGTGATCCACACCACACCAGAAGAAACACACGTTCTTCTTGCTAGAAAAGAACGGGTTTAGGAAGGAATCGGTTTAAGAGAAGAACACTATGAATTAGTGTTCTCTTAAACTTACTTTGTTCTTCTTCTTGATTCAAAATCAAGTGAAGAACACAAGTGTAAGAGAGGGAGAGAGCACGAAAATTGAGAGAGAGGAGAGGATTTTTGTCTTCTCTTTTTTCTAGAAAAAGATGAATAATGAATCACTTATGCTTGGTGTTGTATATTCTAATATATATACATAATTAATGTGATTATTGAAATGTGTCTAGGTTCATCCAAGGATGTCTAGATTCGTTCCAATCAATCACCATCAATTCTTCAATCAAGCCTACCAAAATTTATGGTATGATCAAATCATACCAAAAGGGAAGAGCTTGATTGGAGTTGATTTGTCTCTTTCCAAAAGAGATAAGTCAACATACCACCTAGCATGAAACATGGCTGATTTTGCTTCCTCCAAGGGAGCGTGTCGGCCATGTTTAATTAAGGAAAGAAGTCCAACTTCTTCCCATTCCAAATTAGGAATTATTTCTCCTCTCGGGTATAATTTAACGGACCGGGTTTTATCGTAATCCAATTGCGACGAACCTAATATTAAATCCAATTTAATGTCCACTTAAATTATTCCCGTTGATCTTTTAATCTAATTAAAAGATCCAACGTCTCATCATCTCAACTTTCCATATTTAATCGAAAATCCAATTTACCGATTAAACGAAAGCCCGATACAATATCGGCCCGTCCATCCAATGGACTTTCCCTTAAGTAATCCAATTACTTATTTTATCCTTCGAGATTGACTCCAAGTCGATCTCTCAACCTCCTCGGTGATTTGTGTGTGACCCTTTAGGTTCACCCTCAGCTAGACTTGGGCCCGTGTCCCACAAGGGCCCATTACCATGGGTGGCCGTTTAGCAACGGTCCATGGCACTAGAGACTAGGTGAATTGGCGTGAACATTTAGGCGCCGATTCCGTACGGGTACGATCCTTCCGTCTACCGTCTCCCGGCCTTAGTCTAGGGTATGGAATTGGGCATCGGTTCCCATCCTTGACTAGGCATCTATGCTTAATACTCGAGACTACGTGTGCTTCATTGCATCGACACAGGAAACCATTCCCTGTTCGACCAACCACTGTGGCCACAGCTTCAAACAGCATGTACGTGTCTCCGAGTGCATAGGAGATACCTCTGTCATATACTGACAGGGGATGGATCCTCTTCTTGGAATCCACCGTCCTCGCTACACATTCCGACTGTACTGGACAAGGCTTATAATGATCATCTTACAGAATGATCACCTCTCGCTAGATCCAAGATACAGCCGTCCTGTGCACGTGACTGCCATGATTCCTCAAGTCTGAGGATTACTCCCGTACTATCGGAACCGGGGAATCCAATCATACCGGCCAAGCCTCCAAGGCTTCCATATGATGATCCCCGCGAGTCAGTCTAGTCGGCTCGACCCCAGTCGACCAACCCATCAAGATCGTGTAGGCGTCCCACGCCTGTCGCCGATGAAACACGGCACTCATCCAATGAACACGACTCTTGACGCAAGTCTCAATAGGACTCTTGATGCCCTGTCTCGAGGTCCTCGACTTGGAACGTTTCAGACCCAACTCTTAATCAGTTGGTTTCATGACCACCATCCAATGCGTGGCCCAACTGCACGAGTTGTTATCTATGCTCTGTGGGCTTTGTTGCGATATAAGTTAAACACCATTTTAACAAATGTAAGATGAGCGCAACAAAGAAGGTACCATTGGTGACGAATACTCATCTTATTCATCACATAATAATATTACATTCACATCAAGTTGTCGGATAGGTTACAAATTGCCAAACCTATTGGCTTTCTGGTCACCTATTCCAACAAACTTCGCATAACCAAAATTAAATTACAGCAACTAGACGAACTTACTTAAACACAAAGAAATAATTTCGCGTAACCTTAAAATTCACGGCTGAGATCCAGTAAGGCGTTTCATGAATTTATCAAAGATTAAGGATGAAGGTAGTTTTATATATTGAATAAATTCTTATTGTTTTTTAGGCAAAAATGATATGATGAATGAGTAGAATGCAAAAGGTAGAGAGATGAGAGTGAAAATGAAAATAAAATGAGAGAAAATACGATGAGATGGTAGAAAAGAGTCTAACAGAGGGAACGGATGGGGAAAATGAATGAAAAGAACTGGATGTAATGGACTGAGAAACAAAAACGGAAGAAGAAACATATGATGGAGGGGATTTAATACAAGTTGCTAAGGAAGGTCTAAGCTGGAGTAATGTTGTAAGGTGCTCAGTTTGACTATGAAACTTACTTTATAATAAATTGTACTAGTAACTTTCTCCCGTAGAGAATAGATAAAGATAAAATAAATCACGATACGCATACATCCCAACTACAAAAATCATGATAAGGCAGAATGTCTGAAATGAAAAGAAAATAAATTCAAATTACAATAATAAAAGCTTTCCCCCTTATTAGATTTTGAAAATCGTTCACATTTATGTGTCATTTCTGGATGTAGTTAATACTTAAAATTTTGAATATGATGAACCAAACTTTTGGGACATAGAGTTGGAATAATGCACAAAATATTATGTTTCTTTGGAAAGTAATAATGAATTTACTTATGATATTCTCCATAATTAATTGGAATGCTACACATAAGATTTTATATAATTATGATCTTATTTTGAAATTCTTTATTTCGAATTTAAATCGGATTGTGGAAGTGATGAAATTGTCTAGAACAAGTTCCAAGTTTTTTTAGTACTTCTCAAAATCTACAAGAAATTTGAAAATGATGTGAATCATTACATATGTCTATTATAACATCATGTAAAGCATTGTACTCTAAAAGAATTAACCGTCTTTATACTTACTAGAAACTTTGTTTGGTTTTATTTGGTAATACCACAAACACAAAAAATAATGTCCCAATTGGGGGTGGGAGGTTAAATTTTTTTTTAAATAACAATATTATTTTTATAAATTATTATCCATATGATATTAATTAAAAATTTGATAAATCTAAGCCGTTAAGTTTTTATAAATTTAAGATCTAAAAGTTGAGGTGAATTGATTAAATTCTACGGTCATTATACACTAAAAAAAGGATCTAACGGTCATTAAAATTCAACGGCATTAGCTTGAATTCATGAAAAGGGGTACATGAGCTATATTTAAGAAAGAGGAGTTTTTAGCCTATTTTTAAAACACAAAAGGTGGTTTTTAGTTGAGTTTTCAAAACGCATAGGGGCTTTATGCTATTTGTCTTTTCTCAAATTTAAGAATGGGTAAGAATGCCGCACCTTTATTTTAACCAATGTTAAGACTCCCTGTGGTGGCTAAAGGAAGTGGTCCATCAGGTGGTTACCTCCTGGCTAGTGCTAGGTTGGTCGCACTAGTCTAATCTCATTGTTGCTCATTAAAAAAATAATATAAATCGATTCTTCAACAACCGATGTTTTCACTAATTAGTATTAATACATAGGGTATCTTTTCTCTAAGATCAAGGAAACTTTCCACCTAGTTAACCCAATTGTCAAAGTCCAAGTGGGGTAAAATCAATATGACCATAATCCACAAAGCCCAACTAAACAATCATGTCCAACCTGCTAGTGAAATCAAAGTTAGTCCAAGTCCACTTTTAGCATGTTGACGGCATAGCCAAATGAGATGACACATTGACAACATACCTCAGATGACATGTCCACACGAAGGCACGCTAGCCGGGATAAGCCTTGCAGCTGGAGCCTACAGGATAAAGCCGAACATATAACTATCTTCTCTTAAATTGGCTACTCTCTTCCTAATGTGGAAAATTTTTTTCCTACTTGAATGCAGCATGAACGATGTGATGTACAATTAGACCAACCATATCTCAAAATCATGCTCAATCGCCTCCTTATTTTCTCTCGTCCTATTCCTATAATAATGGACTAAGTGGGTCAAGAGAGGTAACTTCACTTTGAACTTTCCACTTTAATTCTTTGACACACATTCAACTCACTTATACATGCTCCTCTGCAAAAATTATTGTTTCCATCATATTCCATACGTTATTCACATCTTACCATCAATTTGGCGATTCTCATATCTCTTTTTAGTGTTATTGCTTTGTTATTCCGCTATAATAATTACTGACTCCTATTTTACAGGTTAAGTCCCCTAATAACCCTAGGATACATCGAAGTCCCTTCAATTTTGCATGGTGCTACTTAGATCTCAATAAGCATCATGAAAAAACTGTCCGTAGTTATGGCTTTCTATGGGAGCTTGTCTTTGACAATGGATGTCAATTTTAAGGCTAGAAGATCTAAGATTTATCCATCGACCTAAACACCCAACAACATTTCACATCAATGGCTTATCCCCGAGCCAACACTGAGGTGTGGGCCACCATTACCTCATACTAGTGCAGTGCATCAAAACCAAGCTAGAACAGGCAATGGATAATAGGTAGATGCACTACCTGGTATATTGTGGTCCTATAGAATCACTTCTAGGCCAAGAAAAGGAGAAACTTCCTTTAACTTTTTGTATGGTGCTAAAGCCATTATAGCAACTAAGGTAGGGATCGAAACACTCAATGTTCAACACTATGACTAGCAGGATAATGACATCCTATTATAGATGAAGTTCGCATGAACACTCGAGTTTGCATGGAAGATATAAATAGAAAGTAGTGAATGCCTATATAAAAGGGTGAAAAAGAGGAATTTTAGAGTAGGGGACCTTGTGTTGAGACGAGCTAGCACAGTGAAACTAGTAGGGACGTTAGCCCCCTACTAGGATGGCCCTTATAAAATAACTAAGATAATCAAGTTAGGAGTATACGAACTGGAGGATACAGATGGACATAAACGCCTCCCTCCCTGTAGTGCTTACTTACTTGCTCATTTCTTGCTTCGCATATGAAATTCATCCCACCTTTTAAATTGAACTAACCTTACTTGCTTATACATGCTTAAATTAAATACATTGCCATGACATTCGGACAGTTGTCCTATTTAGTTACTTGTAGATGATTTATCCTAACATAATCAGTTGGGCCTAATATAATCAACTGGCCTAAATATATTTAAAGTTCCTACAAACAGTAGTAATCCAATACTTGGTAGGCTTGTCGATGTTTCTTTTGGGCCGCTCCATCTTTGGGCTAGTTCTCTCTTCTTGCTCTTCAAGCCCAACTTCAACTTGGGCTGCATCAAACTACATGGGTTGCATCAAACTACACCAATATGGAAAGGAGTCTGACAAAAACAATTATATAGGTGAGATGTTAGTAGCACCAAATTCCACAATCAGCAAATCGAGCACTTATTTCAACCGCTATTGCAACAATCTCTGGTATAATATCACTTTTTATCATAGTTCATTACTATGATTAAAAGATAATTAATCACGGCTGCATAACGACAATTAGTCATTGTTTTCATAGGCACGGCCAAACATTAGTCATGTCCAAAAAGCATGATAAATGTTTTGGCCATAGCTTAAACTATGACAAATGTTGATTAATGGGGTCAACACTTTTTATATATAGATTTTGTTTGACTGTGGTATAAAGTAATACTTACAATCATTTTTAACTTGTGGTCATTTATAATATAGGGAATAATCTATTCTTTAGTAGTTAATAATTTCAATGAGTTCAACACATTCTAGGAATTAATTGAGAAATTATTTAATAATTTCAGAAATTTCATATATAATTACATAACAAATGATGCCCTAGTCTAGTCGTTAAAGTTGAGGTTTCATGAACAAGTTCGAGATTATGGATTCAATAATATAATTATCATTAAAAAAATATATAATTACATAGAAAATTCAACAATTTTCAAACTGGTTTTCAAATTTCTAGTTAAAAAAATGAGAAGAATAACCTTAGGTTTTATTTGAGGATAAAGGAGTAGAAAGGCAATGCTTCATCTCCTTTTCCACCATTCAATGAAATGATGGTGAGCTGCACAAGATGTAAAAATGATGAGAGAAAAATCATGTTTTTTCAAAGAAAAGACATATGAGGCAGTAAGAAGCGTAAAAAGAGGACACATTATTGGAAAAAAGAGTTTCAAGCAAATTAAAACCTATGATATTGCTGAAGACAGGGGCAGGGGCCGGGGCCGGGGGCGGAACAAGGGAAGAGGGACAAGGGGAGGGACAAGGGGAGGGGGAGGCTGGGACGGGAGAGGGGATACGGAGGGAGGTGGCGACAGGGGAGGGGAAAGGGGTTGCGAGGCGGCGGGAAAGGAGGGAGAGAGGTGACGGGCGGGGGGAGGGGGGGTAAGCGACGCCGACTTGAAGCTAGAGGGAGGGGGAGGAGGGTGGAGATGTCGGCAGTGGAAGGGGGATGGGGGGGGGTAGGTAGGGATGGAGTTTTTAACTTTTTTTTCTATATATATTATTATAAAAATTAATATATTATAAATGTTAAATATAATATTATTTATTTGGATTAGTTATATATATATATATAGAAATAACAGTTTAAATATATATATATAAGACTTAATATTGTACTCTTAAAAATTAACAAAAAATCGCAGCAAGGATGCATGTGTTACACCTACCCTTCTACGGGGATGGTTTCCTTTATTTCGCAAAACCCAAGAATGTAATTTTTATTTGTTTTAATCAAGAGGGTATAATTTGCACATATGTCCTATTACAGAGGGGTAACAGGCATTTTTTCCCTTGGGAACAAAGCTTTTGACAAACCCATTATTATACAAGAATTGTTGGAAAATTCTGAATGACAAACTAAAGAATAAATTTATGTCTATCGCATTTAAATCATGACAAGTGATTAGTTACGATATGTCACGCATAACAAGCTCGTGACACGTGCATGATGGTTGATGACGTCCAATCATCATCCGACCGTGTCTAATCAACCAGAAAGGTGTGTCCTTTGGTTGAAACGATACATCCATTTGGGTGAAATGGTATGTCCTTTGGGTAAAATGATACATCCATTTGGATAAAAAGTCATAACCTTTCAAAGGCATCTTTCCTAATTGGACATGTCCATTCAAGGACACTTTTCCAGCTCCTATAAATAGACCCTCTCATTTCATTTCATTCATTCATTCAATTGAATTCAACTCATTCCATAGAATTCTTAAGCATTAAAGTATCTTGCAAGCATAGTTGTAGTAAGAGAGTTCCAAAATATTGTTTGGTTCGCCCATTTCTCAAAGTTTGTAGTGCTGCTAGTTTGAGATAGTAAGTCGTTGTATCTTGAGAGACAAATTGTCATTTTTCGTTAGCACCAAAGCGGGGCAATAATGAAAAGCATTGGGTAGGCGTGTGGATCGTCCCGGGAATAGCGCGAATTGCGAAAGCGTGGAATAAATTTAAATTATGAAAATTTAAACATGCATAATACGTATAAAATTAAAACACGTTCAAGGGGTGTGCCATTGAAGTTCCCAGGTGTTCGGTGTATCTCATGAATTAAGAACATACATGCAATCATGGAGGTCATAGGATTTGTAAATAAAAGAGGATGAAAACGTAAATAGAGACCTACTAGTTCGTCATTTTCCTCTTCTAACCGGTACTCGCGTTGTTCCCCGATTTGCTCCAAGACCTCGTATGTGAGATCCTCTAACTCATGACACGCAATCCGCCCACGTATCTTGTACTTCGTGCTAGCGAACGAAAAAGTATTTTGGAGAGGATAGATTAATCCCACGTTATTATTTAACGGGATTAATCCTCCTTTTGTTCAATTGTTAACACAAAAGAACAAGAAGTAATTTCTTGGAGAGAGAGAGGAGAGAGGCGGACGAGAGAGGGAGAGAGAGCACACGTGAATTGTGTGTGTGTGTGTGTGAGGAATCATCATCCTTCTAAAGGTGAAGGGCTAGGAGTTATTTATAGAGGAGGAGTTTAATCCTCTTCAAACTCCAACTCTGGAAGATTAATTTGACTAGGATTTTGACCTAGTCAAAGTCCTAGTCAAAGTAGTAATTTGACCTAGTCAAATTAATCCTAGCCATCCATCTCTCCCTTTTAATCTCAACCATTAATTTAATTTAATGGAATGTTTAAAACCTATTTAAATATTCCAAGGGCAATAAATAAATATAATAAATATAAATATTTATTCTAGGCCCATTAAATTAATTTTTCTAATAAATCTAATCTATTAGATAAATCCCTTTTATCTAATAAAAGGAATTAATTCTTTCCAAGAAAATTAAGGACCCGATTAAATTCAATTTAATCATTCCATTTCTCCAAATATTTAATTCTAAATTAAATACTTTATGTGTGCGGATTTGTGTGTGACTGTTAGTTTCACCTTCAACTAGACTTGGTCGGATTCCTAGAATCCGCCCGCTACCATGGGTAGCCATCTAGCAACGGTCCATGGCACTAGAGACTAGGTGAATTTAAGGGGAATGAACATTTAGGCTCTAACAGTACACTTGTCCTTCCGTCTACGGTCTGACTACTTAGGGTCTAGGGCACGGAAAATGCAGGTACCCATTTTGGACCTGAGTGTTGGTCTGTCATTTAATAAACGCCGCAAGGGAAACCTTCCCTTCTGTTCAGTTACTGTGGCCACAGATTTTTTAGGGACAAGACACAGAGCATTTGTGAGACTCAACTGTCAATGCCTTTTGACAGAAGACAGATCCTTTCTTAGAAAATACTGTCACTCTGTACACCGGAGCTGCACTAGACATGGCTTTATGACTACTCAAGTCCTTCTTTGGCAATCTCTCACCATATCTAAGATACAGCCCTGATATACAGGTAAAACTCAGCAGTTCCTCAAGTCAAAGGACTTGACCTGTACTGTTGGAACCGGGAACGCAGGTCATACCTAACCGACCCTACTCAAGGTCCTCCGTAAGACGGTTCCCGCGAGTCACCTCAGTTAGCTGCTCCCTAGCAGGCTAACCCCACTAACACTGCTCAGACGACCTTCGTCACCCGTCGATGAAATACGACAGCAGATGCTTAGTGCAAGTCTCAACGGGAATCTCAGTACCCATTTTCGAGATTCCTTGACTTGGAGATTTCCGGAGTGATTCGGCGTGACTGATTTCATGGACCTACCTCCAAGCGTAGTCCCAGTCCCCAAAATACGTTTTCAGTCCGTGGGCTTTGTTTGCGTAGTGAACAGATATGTATAAAGCAGATGAAGTGAACATAAACAAAGTAAATGCCAAATGAATTTCACTTCTTATTCATTAATAATTTATCGAAATCTTTGAAATTGTTCAGACATAGGTTACAATTTGCCTGCCAAGATTGGCTACATGATCACCTATTTTAACAAATAATTATTTTAAAGATAAAGAGTCTAACTCTTGCCTTGACTTCATAATACACAATTCCTGCATATCCCTCTTCCCTCCCAAAAAGTAAAACAAATATTCGTTGTTGTGTATTATGCTTTTTGAGTTTGCTTGTTGCTACTTCAGTTTTCTGTGATTGTTCACCCACCCATGGTACAACAAATGACCACCCAAGCGTAGAGGCCGCAGAAACTTTCCAAAAATGACTTTAAAGATGGCGTCAAAAGATGTCGTTCTATCTCACTATGTTTGAACCTAGTAAGGTTCTTCAAGTGAGGGAGCCCCTGTTATTTCTTAAGGGGAAAGTAATGCCCAGAGATGGTTTATTTTGGATGCATGGGGACACCGTTAATTCCTATAACATGTGTGATATGTTGAACAACGTATATAGCCTAACTAAGGCTACAAAAGTTTTTGAGAATTCTTGGAGGAAAATTACAAATGGGCGTTTTTCATCGTTCTTATATGGTGAGTTTGATTAAGAGATCTACATAGAACAACCTAAAGGGTTTGCCGTTCCTGACCAATAAAAGAAGGTTTGTTGACTTGTCCAGTCATTGTATGAGCTGAGCAAGACCTAATAAATGACATGCAAAATTTGACAAATAGCGCGGTCAAATAACTTTAAGGTCAACGAGTGTAATAAATTTGTCCAAAGGCACTCTAGCTCCTTTATCATAGGTTGTCTATATGTAAATGACATGTTGATAAAGGGAAGCAATCTCCACTAGTAAAGTACTGACAAATATTTTGATATGAAAGACAAAAGGTTTAGCTGACAAAGTAGTAGTGATTATGGTCTCTAAATTGAGACTGTGCATAGAAAGTTCATTGTTTATGAAAATCCACCTGCTAAGACTCCTATAGATCGAAATCTATACTTAGCAAAGAACCAACTAACATGATGGTCAAATTATTGAAGAATGATTAGTAGATTAATGTATATTGTGAAAAACACTCGTTCTATAATAAAATCCGAGTTTATAGCTCTAGATAAAGCTGGAGATGAAGTTGAATGGCTTCATAATTTCTTGGAGCACATTCGTTGTTGAACAAAGCAAGTGCCTACAATTATGATAAATTGTGATAGTCAGTCGACTATAATGGTGAATCTTGAGATATATGTCAAAGATATAATACCACACGGAAGTTGATCGCTAGTGAAATCATATTCATCGACTATATTAAGTCAAATCATAATTAATTCATTAAGAAAAGGTCTTTCTAGAGATGAAGTATATTGTTCATCAAGGAGAAGGGGATTAAAACACGACAATTCAATCTTTATAGCGGTAACCTAACCTTGTTGACTGGAGATCCCAAAGATCTTGGTTAAATGGGACTACTAAGTTATAAAGATTGTGAAAAGCAATTGGAGTTTATGACATTTAGTGTTGTTAGTTAAAAGGTAGACGTTAAGTTATAAGCTTTTAATGATTCCTATACTAAGTCAAGTACAATATAGGAGATCACCTATATAAGTGTGAAGAGGGGCCGCTTCAAATGTAAAACACTTATGAATCCAACATGATGTCCAGGGCCAAAATGGTCTCATTTTGAGAACCAAAGATATTAGAGAAGGCATTGTGTGGGCATTATTACCTTAGTTTACACCAACGAATGAATAGTTCAAGATATCATGTTCACTGATTAGCCGAGTAAATCCAATGGTATTGCTCTAAGGAAGGTTCAAACCCACAAGCTACCCTTCTCGATGCAATGACTTCTCGGTTGAAACTCTCTTAAGTGTCTGCATGCTCATTAATTTTAATTCATGTGAGTGATTGTTGAAAAATGGTGAATGATAAATTGAAGAATGGATTTATTTAATAAATTTATGTCTATTGGATTAAATCGTGACAAATGATTAGTTTAGAGATGTGACGCGTAATAAGCTCGTGACACATCGATGATGGTTGATGATGTCCAATCATCATCCGATCGCGTCTAATCAACCAGAATGGTGTGTCCTTTGGTTGAAATGATGTGTCCAATGGGTGAAACCCTTTGGGTGAAACGATGGTCCATTTGGGTGAAATTGTATGTCCTTTGGGTGAAATGATGCACCTATTCGGATAAAAAGTCATAACATTTCAAAGGCATCTTTTCTACTTGGTCATGTCCATTCAATGGCACCTTTCCAACTCCTATAAATAGGCCCTCCCATTTCATTTCATTCACTGATTTAATTGAACTCTATTCATTCCGTAGAATTCTTAACCATTAGAGCATCTTGCAAGCATAATTGTAGTAAGAGAGTTCAAAAATATTGTTTGGTTCACCATTTCTCAAAGTTTGTAGTGTTGCTATTTTGCGATTGTAAGTCGTTGTATCTTGGGAGACAAATTGTCGTTTCTGTTAGCACCAGAGTGGAGCAATAATTGTCTTAAAGATAAAAAGTCTAACTCTCATCTCGACTTCAAAATACACAATTTCTACATATCACTCATTTCCCCGAACAAGAATATTGGCTAACTATTTGACCAATAACATACCAAAATAGATCCTATTGATTGAAAGTTGTATTGATACATGGTTTTAATGCTGGGCATAGAAAACGAAAGAAAAATAATTTTGGCCTAAGAAAAGCGCACTGTAGCGGATGGGCACGTCTACAAGGGCCCGAAACACACAAAATGACCACGTATTAGCCTGGGATGTATCAATGCAACATCTTTTTTGTTAGTGTGTAGATCGAAAAGAAAAAGAAAAATAGTATGTATTTAAACCAAAAATTGAACTGTATCAAATAGACTCGAATTAG
Organism: Sesamum alatum; assembly: GCA_034509735.1. Taxonomy (NCBI): domain Eukaryota; kingdom Viridiplantae; phylum Streptophyta; class Magnoliopsida; order Lamiales; family Pedaliaceae; genus Sesamum; species Sesamum alatum. The sequence continues at coordinate 24,635,707 of JACGWO010000001.1, read as the reverse complement.
TGGTAATGTATAAATATATATACATCTTCTAAATATAGACATTCCAGTATACAAATATTAGCAATACACCAGAAACATCACATTTTCTCACGTCTTACACGTCGAAAGCTATAATGCCACCGAAATAAGAATGACCTTCACACAAACACAACGAATTTAAGAATGAAAACCTTAAGAATCTTTCAACATTAACACATAAAGCATGTGCTTTTCTTAGTCCAGAATACAACATATGATAATCATCAATCAGGAAAGGAGCCTCAAAACCAACATGTAATGAGTATCTTACTTGCTAAAATAAAGTTTTTCTTTTTTTTTTTTCGCTTGTTGCAAACTGTATCCGAAACGGAGTGGAGATAAGAATATCGGGTAGTTATGAGCAATCAACATTTTGGACAAGTTGCTTAGTCATTAATTTGATGTAAAACTTCTTTCCTTTGGCCAATTTCTTGCATTATCTTGTTGTTTGGGCAGGTAAATTCACGTGTAGGGCAAAGAATCACTGCCCGAACACCATCTTTTGAAGGATGCTGATTGTTGGGAAGTGATCAATTAGCAGAGCACGTTATATCATATAGTTATACTGAGAATCCTAATGCGTCTTATATACCTTACGTTTCATAAGAAACTAACAGACGAATACAAAGGTTCTTCCGAAACTAGTAGGAGCACAGGCGAGGCACTCCCTCCCCTGAACACATTTAGAAAGAAAAAAAAAAATAAAACAAAAAATTGTTAGACCTTGATACACACAATTTTCAAAACCAACAGAGAAATTAAAATATAAAATTGACAAACAAAAGACAGCTAAAATGAAAGATCATACAGATAGTAAGACTGGAATAGCCTACCTTTCGATTGGTGTTGGCTCCTTAAAACCTAAGGGTGCATTTGGTTTTCGCCCCAAACTACTTTTCCAAATTTTCAACTATTTGGGACGTGGGATCTTATGTTTTTTTTTTTTTTTTCATTTTTAGTGAAAATAGCAGGCACTATTACAAAATTCATTCACAAGCCTATTGAAAATACCTATTTTCGACGTAATGATTACTCTATTTTCTTCTACACCACCAACTTCTGTAACCTTTCTTTTGACATAAACTCTCTTTTCAACATAACTATTACTCTATTTTAATATTGTAAAACTATAAAAATACTATTACAAAATATAAATTGAAACACATTCTTATATCCGAAGCCTATGGACCTATGACTGGAAATTTAAATTCAAACACGTTTCTAAAATTAGCACAAAAACTAATAAAGTATTTTCATCATATTGAAAACGCTAGAAATTAAAAATAAGGCCTGTAAATAAAACCAAACGGCTCCTAAATCTCTCAAATTGCGCAATAGGTAAGATTTGCAATTCCACCTGTACAAATTAGTTAAATTGAATTTCAGAGACAATAATTTAGGAAAAAGGGGTTAAAGATGACACACCCGCACCCCCTGACACCCCTCCTGTCTCTCTCTTTACCTATTCTCCGTTGGTCTCTCCTGCGCCAATTATGCCAGGGACTAACCAGCCATCGAACACTTCGCATAACCCATGAATCAACCCACCTCCCCCTCCCCCCGTGCCAAGTGGGAGATAGTCATACTGCTCTACCACTTGTCTTAGCAGACAATTAAAAGAACTCTCCCATGGAAACACAGAGCACCACTCCTAACATGGCTCCAAGAGTGGGAACCACTTGTTAATATTCCACATCTAGACATGCCAGGCTTCATCCCTAACCTTCCTCAGAATGCTTTCCCTGATAGTAAAGCACAAAGGATACATGCCAAATGGCACAAAACTTTAATTTTACAAACCACTGGGATTGCTCGGGATACTGAACAATGCCTTGCATGGATCTAGAAGCTCACCTCTAGTATTCAGAGCATATTTATGTGAAAAGGAAATTATATCATTAGTTTCCAAAACTCACAAAACTATCCGTGGCTTTGGCAAGAGGACCATGGTTCCTTTTTAACTCCTACCTCCATATCCAACAGTGGCACTCCTTTTTTATTCCCAGTACACAACCCCCCGTATTCATGTTTATTTGGTTTCAACTTTTGAATCTTCCTATTGAATATTATGACTTCCAAGCCTTGTTCAATATTGCTAAATGCATTGGAAGACCTATTAAAATTGACTCTCATACACGCCTGCAATCAAAGGGGAGATTTCCACGAATTTGTGTTGAAATTAACACTTCTCTCCCTCTACTCCCAGTTTTCCTCCTAGACAACTGTATTCAACCAATTCATTACGAGCTTCAAACCGCTTTCTACCACGGATGCGGAATCATTGGCCACATTACATTTTACTCCATATATGTTTCCAATCAAGACCAAGCCAAACCCACATCCTTCCAAAACCAAAGTCAGTAGTCATCCCTACATAACGAGCACAACGACACCGATTGGACCATTGTAAACAAGCACAGAAGAAATCAGGGAGAGAGATAGACACCCCTGACTAATCCCCCTCCAGTCATAAATAATCGCTAAAATAAATCCGGTTCGATTTCCCAAACTACGCAACAAAAACAGAAATAGATCCCTAAGCAATCAAAGCATAACACGTCCGAAACTATATATAAGAACCATACGCCATCCTCACATCACAGAGATTTAAATTCTTCCGCTGATTTCTCATCGCATTTGGTTGGTTGCAGATTTAGCTCACTGAAGCCGCAGGAGAAGAAAAGACAGGAATCGACAGAGAAGGATGTAATCCCCCTGTCGATGAAAAACCCTCTGGGAACGTCAATGAAACTGCCTAGTGACTCCAATCCTAAGATGCCTGACATGTTGACAACCACGTCATCAGTCCGTCCATCATTAACAAACCCACGTGTCGACAAGTCAGCTGCCACATCAACTGTACGAAGTGCTGAATCATCTCCACTCACCAACTCGCACAAGCCTCCAAATGAGCCCCAAGTTTCTTCTAAACCAGGTTACCAACCCCCCCCAACCCCAACGTGACCCGGCCCACCATCCAACCTGTCCTTCCGATTCTTGCCACATTGTACCTAGCACGCTCACATAACACCACCTGTTTATCTTCTCCACTTCAATACTACAACTCTCTATTCCCGCCTTATTTACTCAGTTCCTCACAAAATCCTCCCTCTTCCAAAGCAACATCAACAGAAAACCCAAACAATGGGAGCGCCTATATGCAATCAGGAAGGAGCTCTCAGTCATCCGAGTTGCCAACTGTATTCTCGCAACTCCAACCGTTTTCTCCACAACCCCACACCGTGTCCTTCCTCGAATCCCACTAGCAACTCTCAACAACGCTTCGATTTCAAGTGAACCCCCATTGACCCCACCAAATGTCCTCGAAAACATCCCAGCCTCAACAATTCAAGCACCAGTCCCAATAGCCCGCATCAAGAACAAGATGATCGCTCTCAGATCGAACGAATTTATGTTCTAACCATTTCATTCGACCCAAACCTCTCCCCTGAGTCCATGCACGCCCCAAAATGCAATTCTAGAGTTGCCACAAGAAAAAAAAAGGTGTTTGCTCTAGAACGGGAAGCCCAGTTTCATATGTACATCCATCCCTCGAAAGAGATCCCAGGTGTCCTGTGCGGCCAACGGCAGCAACCCAGCCTGGTTCATTGAGCCAAACTATATTGAACTTACCTCCCTCGATGATCATTCTATTGTGGGTGATTTCATTATTCTTAGTTGTCTGAACTGTCATGATCTTGTCATCACAGGAAGTACCAGAGAACAAGAGGCGAGTTTCAGTTATAAAAGGCATTGTTATAGCTAGACGTAATGCTGGTTTAAATACAACTTTCAGACTAAGAAGGCTTGTAGCTGGAGTTGGCATTGAATCTCTCTTCCCTCTGTGAGTACTCATTCCAGCTTGAGTAGTGCAAGTAGTGTTATTTTTCTTGGATTTCAGAAACCACCACCTCTTTTTTCTTTTCATTTTATGTGTGTGTCAGTGTGTGTGTAAGTCTATGTGTATGCTGCAATTTGCTCAAACTTTAACTTGGTGATTTCTTGAATTCTCTGTTATTACTTGTTCTAGATGTGTGTGCTTATCTTTCTTGATTCTAGGGCATAGAAGAAATGGAAAATGCAATGAGGATTTCTTACTGAAAATTGTATGGTTTGGGGTGTGGTGAAGGGTAGTTATGGAGTTATTATTGGGTACAGAAAATATTGAGACTAATGCATTTCAGCCTATTTATTGAAGCCATATTGCGTCACATACCCTTGAATTTTAATGTTTGATGAGAAAAAAGTGTATTAGATCCTCAAACGATCGAACCATCTTATTTCTCTGTTCCGGCCACCACCTGAAGGACAAGCGGATCCGCCCGGGAGCGCGAGCGGAAGCGAGAAAAGCGAGAAAGTGCGTAAATTTAAATCAAATTCAAAAATACGCGAATCCCAAGGGGTGTACCCTTGGGTGCTTAACCGGGCGTTCGATGTAGTATGTGTAAATATTAAAACATACATTTAAGCACATAGGCCATAGATATATAAATGAAATCAATCGAAACGTAATAAACCGTTACCTTTGATTGTTTAGCGTATGCTCCCGGCTACTTGCGTTGTTCCTTCTCCGGAATGCTCACGAAATCCAAACGTATGGATTCTCCAAAGGTGATCCACACCACACCGGAAGAAACATACGCTCTTCTTGCTAGAAAAGAACGGGTTTAGAAGGAATCGGTTTAAGAGAAGAACACTATGAATTAGTGTTCTCTTAAACTTACATTGTTCTTCTTCTTGATTTAAAATCAAGTGAAGAACACAAGTGTGAGAGAGGGAGGGAGCACAAAAATTTTGAGAGAGAGGAGAGGATTTTGTCTTCTCTCTTTTTCTTAGAAAAAGATGAATAATGAATTACTTGTGCTTGGTGTTGTATATTCTAATATATATACATAATTAATGTGATTATTGGAATGTGTCTAGGTTCATCCAAGGATGTCTAGATTCATTCCAATCAATCACCATCAATTCTTCAATCAAGCTTACCAAAATTTATGGTATGATCAAATCATACCAAAAGGGAAGAGCTTGATTGGAGTTGATTTGTCTCTTTCCAAAACAGATAAGTCAACATACCACCTAGCATGAAAACATGGCTGATTTTGCTTCCTCCAAGGGAGCATGTCGGCCATGTTTAATTAAGGAAAGAAGTCCAACTTCTTCCCATTCCAAATTAGGAATTATTTCTCCTTTCGGGTATAATTTAACGGACCGGGTTTTATCGTAATCCAATTACGACGAACCCAATATTAAATCCAATTTAATGTCCACTTAAATTATTCCCGTTGATCTTTTAATCCAATTAAAAGATCCAACGTCTCAACATCTCAACTTTCCATATTTAATCGAAAATCCAATTTACCGATTAAATGAAAGCCCGATACAATATCGGCCCGTCCATCCAATGGACTTTCCCTTAAGTAATCCAATTACTTATTTTATCCTTCGAGATTGACTCCAAGTCGATCTCTCAACCTCCTCGGTGATTTGTGTGTGACCCTTTAGGTTCACCCTCAGCTAGACTTGGGCCCGTGTCCCACAAGGGCCCGTTACCATGGGTGGCCGTCTAGCAACGGTCCATGGCACTAGAGACTAGGTGAATTGGCATGAACATTTAGGCACCGATTCCGTACGGGTACGATCCTTCCGTCTACCGTCTCCCGGCCTTAGTCTAGGGTATGGAATTGGGCGTCAGTTCCCATCCTTGACTAGGCATCTATGCTTAATACTCGAGACCACGTATGCTTCATTGCGTCGACACAGGAAACCATTCCCTGTTCGACCAACCACTGTGGCCACAGCTTCAAACAGCATGAACGTGTCTCCGAGTGCATAGGAGGTACCTCTGTCACATACTGACAGGGGACGGATCCTCTTCTTGGAATCCACCGTCCTCGCTACACATTCTGACTGCACTGGACAAGACTTATAATGATCATCTTACAGAATGATCACCTCTCGCCAGATCCAAGATACAGCCGTCCTGTGCACGTGACTGCCATGATTCCTCAAGTCTGAGGATTACTCCCATACTATCGGAACCGGGGAATCCAATCATACCGACCAAGCCTCCAAGGCTTCCATATGATGATCCCCACGAGTCAGTCCAGTCGGCTCGACCCCAGTCGACCAACCCATCAAGACCGTGTAGGTGTCCCACGCCTGTCGCCGATGAAACACGGCACTCATCCAATGAACACGACTCTTGATGCAAGTCTTAATAGGACTCTCGATGCCCTATCTCGAGGTCCTCGACTTGGAACGTTTCAGACCCAACTCTTAATCAGTTGGTTTCATGACCACCATCCAATGCGTGGCCCAACTACACGAGTTGTTATCCATGGTCTGTGGGCTTTGTTGCGATATAAGTTAAACACCGTTTTAACAAATGTAAGATGAGCACAACAAAGAAGGTACCATTGGTGACAAATACTTATCTTATTCATCACATAATAATATTACATTCACATCAAGTTGTCGGATAGGTTACAAATTGCCAAACCTATTGGCTTTCTGGTCACCTATTCCAACACCACCTCCTTGCCTGCTCTTCTTTCATGTTTACACCTTTGTATGTCAATAAAATTTTGTACAATAATTTCAAAATTTAGAAGGTAATAAAGCATGTAAATAATTCTTTGACAATATTTAACAGTTAATACTGAAATATAATTAATAGCAAGATCTTACAAAACAAAATATTGGTAATATTGTCCAATTAAATTATATTTTTATAATAATAGTCAATAAATAATTAGTTTATAATCATTTAGTGTCAATAAATTAAAAATCAACGGCATTCAAAATACAGTAAAAGAAAACATATTGCATACACAGACATAATATAGTAAAATCAAACAACAACAATGAGACACAATAAAACCTACGAATAAAAATTGATCAATTTTATTAAAATAGAATTTCTTCTAAAATGGAATAACGAATAAGTATCAAAATTTAATTACAAATAAAAATTATCAATCTGATTAAATTAGAAGTGCTATTGAAAAAATTTTAAAAAAAAAGAGCTAACTAATTTATTTTATTTCAATTTTAATAGGCTTAAAACACCATGTCCCCCTCCCTGCACCCCCAAGACATTGACTTTGAAGAAGATTATAAATAGTAATATAATAAATAATTTCATTTTAAACCTTATCTTATTGAGTAGTAAATAAACTAACATAATTGTAGGTCCTAACAAGACATATATAACTATTTTTTATGCTTCAAAAGGTGCATAAAAGTTGTAACATTTGGTCCCCTTGTATTATTATACACTTAACGCCCATATGACATTTTCTTTTGAAAATCCAGAGGGAAAAGGTATTTATGGAATCAAAATTGCTACTTTTTAATATTTACGGGACCGAAAGTGAGAATCCTAAGATCAATGGACCAAATTAAAATGCAAAGGACCTAAGTTACAGACTGAAAAATGCTATTTACCCTTATGAAAATAAGAAAAGTCAAATGGTGAGTAAACATTAACATTAATAACAATTAAAAGTATAAAATTTTAAAATAATTATATACTAACACATTAGTACAATTAAATTTTTATATTAAGAAAATTAATAAAATTTGAGAATAAACTTAGTCAATAAAATAATAAATAAAAACTGAGTTAATTATGTTGAAATTAGAAAAAATAATGATAAATAAATAAGCCAATGAGATTAATATATTTCTTCCATAATAAATTTATAAAATAACTTAAAAGTTTAAAAAAGCACGAGTACTAAAGAGAATAAAAATTGATATATGAATAAAATATTATTAAATTGAAATTACTTAAGAAAATTTAACTATTGAATGAATCTTTTAGCACTTGATTTTTTTTAGTATTGGACAATCGTGAATGTTTTACTTTCACATCTATTGTTTCCTTTATAAAGGTGAAAAATAAAATTTTATACAATAATATTTTAAAATTTAGAAGCTAATGAAGTATGTAAATAATGCTTTGACAATATAAAAAAGTTGATACTGAAATACGATTAATATACATTATAGGATCTTACAATACAAATATTGGTACTATAATCCAATTTGATTATAGTTTTATAGCAATAGTCAACAAATAATTAGTTTATAATAGTGTCAATAAATTAAAAATAAATGACATTCAAATATAGTAGTAAAAGAAAACATACAACAAACACATACAAAATGTAACAAAAAATAAACAAAATTAAACAATAGAAATAAGCATAATAAAACCTACAAATAAAATTGATCAATTTATTTTATTAAATTGGATTTTCTTCTATCCAAGATAAGGAGCTTTGACGTCTAATTTTTATTTTAATATTAGTTTTTCGAATATCATTATTTGATATTTTCACATTAATTGGTTTGATACATAATAATAAAATAATCATTAAAGAATATACGAAATACGAAATTTCAATTTTGGGGAGTATCTTTTTTTCAATAGTACCAATTAAATTTAGAAAGTGAATTATAAATAATAGAATTAAATAGTTTTCTTATCAATTTAAATAATTATTATTAATTTATTTGAAAATATAATTGTATAATACTAATGTTTCAATGAGAAAAATATAAATAATATCATGAACTTAACATAAATAATCTTTTCACTTATAAAAATATATTTGTACACGTACATCGCACGTCATGCTTTATAGTATATATATATATATATATATATATATATCTTCCGTAATAAAAGTTCTTTTTGTTACGAAGTAGCACGGACTAGTTATGAGGACTTTAAAATATTGTTCCTGTGGCCTGGGCCCCCAAATTTCCCCACTTACCAGATTTGGGATTCCATAAAAAATATTTTGATTTTGTTACAAAAGCTTTTCACTGGAAGAGTAATTCTATTGGGAATATTGATAACCAAATATTATTGCTTAATAAAGAACTGGAGACATTAACCTTTATATTAGTCATGAACCTCGGGATCAGGTGCTGCAGGAAGAACTCCTCATAAGAAAAATTCTCTTAACAAATTGTACAACTATAAAGATGTTTATTGGAAACAAAGATCAACACTTAACGGAAGAATTATGGGGATTTAGATTCTTCTTTGTTTCATAAACATGCTAGTGGGAAATGCCGCAAATCTTTTATTAGGGGTCTCAAAGGGGAGGACAACAATTGGATTTCCAATCCTGAAAACATCAAAACCCATCTTAAACAATTCTTTCAGGCTCAATCAAACACTTCCAATAATGCCATGGACTTTACTTTCTTTAATGACCTAATTGACAGAATGGGGTATGGCCCGAAAATGCAACGGAAGTGTAAAAATGTGAATTTGAAGCATAATTTAAAAGGGTTTAAAGGGGTGTTTCCTTTGAAGTGTCGGGGCGTTCGGTGTTTGTCAAAGTATAAATAAAATAGGAGAAGATGCTGGACATGTGGCTAAAAGATTAAAAATAAAAGTTACATATAACGTAAATGGAAACCAACCTTTGTTCGATATACGTACAACCGGTACTAGCGTTGTTCCCTTTTCGTTTCTCCTTCGTTCACTTGAGGATCCAAATTAGAATCCCTCTAATTTGTCCATACCACACTATGGAATGTATATCCTCTAATCTGTTACTAGATAGAAGTAGAGAAAAGAAGAAGAAATACTTCCAAAACAAGACCATTATTTAGTGCCTTTTGGAATGTTTATAGTTCAACCTTTCCAAAAGGTATGAACACAAAAAGGAGAGTATTTGCAGCGATTTTGGAGAGTATTTTGATGGAAAAATTCGTGCAAGACAAGGCCATACAAGTTATATGAATGGTTTTGTGTATGTAGAGCTGTTGAATTCAAAAATTCAACTTCTCTTATCAATTTCCAAAGCAACTTACATACACACACCACTATCTACATAACCATGCACCATTATTAGCAAATAAAATCATCCACCAAACCATATAAAGGCTGGTCACATGTGCCTCACATGTGGAGGATTTTAATTCCTCCTTCACTTGTTATGAATTGCATTTTTCCATGGACAATGACTACTAGTCTTGGACTTTTATTTAATCTAATTAAATTAAGTCCAAACAAAGTCCATTGGGCATTAATTAATCTAATTAATCTCAATCCAATTGAAGCTCATAAATGTATTTATTCCAATTAAATAAATATAAGTCCAAACTCTAATTAATTGATCCAATTAATTAATTAATCCAATTAATTTAAAGGTTCTAAATCCAAAAAATTAACTAATTCAATTAATTAATTCTTGGACCATCCATCAAATGGATTTCCCAACAAATGATCCAATCATTTATTTTTCTCCTTGAATTAATTTAAGGGTAAATTGCATCTACCTCCCCTGAGGTTTGGCATAATTATAAATAACCCCTCGTTGTTTGAAAAAATTACAAAATATACCCCTAAGGTTTGTAATTTTTAACCAAATGCCTGAAATGGACCATTTTGCCCTTGAATTTTTTATTAAAATTTTAGAAAAATCGGCCAAGGAAAATTGCATCATTGCTCCTCTGTGTAAAAAAACTTAAGAAACATCTCCCTGCATATTGTAGTCTAAAAAAATTTTAAGAATTACATAAAAATAATTCAGTGCATAAGGGCATTTTGGCCAGTTCACCCATAAAAATTGATGAAAATGGGTTATTTGTTAGACGGTTACCAACCTCAGTAGGGTATTTGTAATTTTTCAAACAACGAGAATGTATTTGTAATTATACCAAACCTCAGGGGAGGTAGATGTAATTTACCCTTAATTTAATCTAATTAAATTAATTTGCTTCTTCTAGAATTAATTCCAAATTAATTCTACCAGTTCCATAGTGATTTGTGTGTGACTCTTTAGGTTCACCCTGAGCTAGACTTGGGCTTGTGTCCAACACAATTGGTCAATTAAATCCAATTTAATTAATTATTTTCCAATTAACCATTAATCGAAAAACACCGTCACCATGGGTGGCCGTCTAGCAACGGTCCATGGCACTAGAGAGTAGGTCAATGTTGGCGTGAACATTTAGGCTCCCGAGTTCCATACGAGTGCGGTCATTCCATCATCCGTCTCCCACTGATCCTTTTTTATGATAAATGCATGTGAGTAACACACATAAGCCTTTGTCTAGGGAGCTTTTTGAGCCTATGCGCACATATCTCTGATACGATTTTTTAGAACTTGCTCGGTTATACATGTTGAGACTGCATTGTTGATTTACGTGTAGTGAAAGTGATAAGGGCATTAGGATCAAACCAAAATTTCCTGTTGTTCTGCATAAATATCCACCCCTAATAGCCCAATCGAGATTAAGCCTGATTTCGTTGTCACAATAACCATGATACAAGCCTCAAACAACCATTTCTTTGTCCTAGACCTTTGAACCCCAATGTTAAAGGATTCGAAGGACCCCCCGTGATATGCTTCCCCCATTAGTGTATAGTTCAAGTTCAAGTCTCAATTATCCCGTGAATATATGTCTGAAGAAAAGGAATTGTTGAAGCGGAGGAAAACAAGAAAACAGGAAAAAAAAAAAGGAAAAGGGGAAAATAAAATATCCCAAAAAAAAGAAGAGAAAAGCATCGAGAAAATCATTGATTCCATGTAACAAGAAAAGATGAATGGTGAAAATTTAAGGAAAAAAGAGCAAAAAAAGAAGAAAACGGACAAAAAAGATGAGAGACACACTTGGACTAGGCGAATTCGTAGTGCAAAAAATATCCGAGCAATGTCACTCAATTTCTTTAACCCCAAAGAACTCTTCTTACATTCTTATTTGCTTCCTATCTTCACCTAAATCCCCATTACAACCAACCCAGAAAAGACCATTTGATTCTCACGTCTGACTCACTTCAAGCAGTGGAGATATGATATGAGAACAAGCCTATGGCAAAACCTTGTTAGAGCATGACGTGAGAGTTGTTGTTCACCCTTAAACATTACGAGCGTATTGAGTGTATCTTGAGCAAGGGTGTTCACTCACTTTGCATTTTGATTCCACATAGATTGTTCAGATAATTGTTACATTGTGTGGTTTGTGCGAATTTATACTATGAAGTCTCTTGTTATGTGCACCTTGGTCCATGAGTTCAATTTGAAGTGTTGGCATGAGTCAAAATAGATGGACTAGATTCGATCTAAGGCTAGATGAGATGAAGGGCTAGGATTGAGTTTGACTTAATCAAACCTTTTGTTGACTAAGATTTAACTAGGTCAAAGTCCTAAAGTTGATCAAAGTGTGCCTCTTCAGAAGAGTTTGAGTAGGACTAGAAATACTAATCCATATTTATACTCAAAACACACACACACACACACACACACACACACACACACAACTCTCACACTCTCACCACCACCGACGCCCTCTCCCTCTCTCGGCCATTCTCCCTCTATTCACCACCTCCAAAAGCTTCTCTTGTTTTCTTGTTTTGATACAAGGAGACATACGAATGAGCGATCACGTTAAACAATAGCGTTTGGTCGTTGTTCTCTCCCTTTATTTGATATCTTTCTAGCATGAGAGTATCAAGATTCCGGTGAATTGCGTGGACGATTTGAAGGATCTCTACATTGGTATCTAGGTGGCAAATTTCGGAACAATGTGTGTAGCCGAACAAAAAAAAAGCTAAAAGGATGAGTACACTAGTTATGATTCCCATTTCTTCGTTCGACACTATAGCCTCCATGAATCTTGCATGTTTCTTTTATTCATGATATACACTTAACGCCTGGGAGAATCAAGGGGACGCCCCTTGATTCGGTTTCAAATTCTATTTTAATTCCGTTATGCATGTTTATGTTTTTGTTTTTCCATCCCGCTCTCTCTCCCGGGCCGATCCGCTTAACTTTTACTGGTATCAGAGCTCGGTTCCGTGTATAGGCCTAGAGTTTTACGTGCTATACGTGTATGACAATGCTTTACGTTCTATATTTGTATGAGACCAATCCACAGAGGTTGGATTCATGACTGCCAATCTATGCGCAGTCCAACCTCCTAGATTAACATACCCGGTCTGTGGCTTTGTTTGTGCAATGAACAGTAGTATAAGTGAACACAACAAAGTATAAGATGTCAAGAACTGAACATCACTTTTATTCAGAATATCTTATTTATATCATCATTGTCAGAAACAGGTTACATAAGCCCAATGAGATTCGCTTCACGGTCACCTATTCTAACATTATGTCTCGGAATTACTTCCGTTTTTCCTGCTTAGTCATTAGAACTTATTGTCATACTCATTGTTTTATTATGGATGGTTTTTGGATATGAACATTTATCATTATGTTCCAAGTATTCTAATTTCTTACTTTGTTCATTCTTTCCATGATTTGCACCTATTCTTCCTTTTTTGAGATTCTTTTGTGCAAGAATTCCCACACTTTGGAATTTTTGTGTAGAATAGTTTTGTGCCTTTTTCTCTGGGGGGTACTGCCCCTCAAGGTAATATGTGGGCATGATCTCCAGGCTAGCGTGTGGTTCTAAACTTTTTGGGCTTTTACTTTGTGATTTTATATACTACACATAGTCATTACGAGACTTTGTAGTCTGGGAGATGTTGCAATATTTGGAAATAATGGAGCGAGAATAAAAATGAAACAACAGGTATTTTATTCATTGACAAAATCAAATTATACATAATATTTCCTCAAATTCTTTACATTCCAAGTGCGGGGGAGTGGTTTTCCATATCCCCTATATAATTTGTAAGTTCCTGGACCTACAACTTCAATCACTTTGTATGACCATCCCATTTGGCGTCCAGCTTCCCGATGGATCCCGTTGCTTCTGTCTTTCGTTGCACCAAATTCCCTCTTGGAACTCCCAAAGGCGTACTCTATCATTGTATGCTTTTGTCGTTAATCATTTATAGGCTTGCGCCTCACTTCCAGCCTGATCTCTGACTTCTTCAATTAGATCTAAATCTCTCCTTTTGGCATACGAGTTATCCTCCGCATTGTAAGAATGTATTCTCCAAGTTTCTTCTCCTATTTCGGCCGGGAGTACTGTTTCCATTCCATACACTAGGTTGAACAACATTTCTTGTGTTGCCTGGCTCGGGGTGGTGCCATGTGCCCACAAGACTTCGGGGAGCTCATGCACCTAATTTACCTCAGCATCCCCTAGACGTGTCTTTAGTCGATGGAGGATAGTCCTGTTGGTCAACTCAGCCTGCCCATTCACTTGACGAATGTTTACTAATGTAAAAAGTTGCTTGATTTTCAGCTCTTCTAACCAGTTCTTTAGCTTGCTCCCCTGGAATTGTGTTCCATTGCCCGTGATTATAGCTCGGGGGATGTCGAATCAATAAATACGTTTTTCCAAATAAATTTGATCACCACCTTATTGGTTATCTTTTGTCTTTCATAGCACCAAAATATTGCTCTTGGAATCCTCGAAGGAGAACTCGATCATTGTATGATTTTACCATCAATACATTTACAGGCTTGCACCCTACTTCCAGCCTTAACCCTGACTTCTTCAATTAAATCTAAATCTACTCTTCTGGCGTACGAGTTATCCTCCGCATTATAAGAATGTACTCTCCTTTCTTCTCCTATTTCGGCTGGGAGTATTGTTCCATTCCATACATTAGGGCGAATGACATTTCTTGCATTGCCTGCCTCGGGGGTGGTGTGATACGCCTACAAGACTCCGAGGAGCTGATGCACCTAATTTCCCTTAGCATACTTTAGACGTATCTTTAGTTGATGACGGATAGTCCTGTTGGCCACCTCAGCCTACCCATTCGCTTGAGGATTGTTTACCGACGAAAAAAGTTGCTTATTTTTAGTTTTTCTAGCTAGTTCTTTAGCTTTCTCCCCTGGGATTGTGTTCTGTTATCCGTGATTATAGCTCGAGGCATATCGAGTCGGCAAATGACATTTTGCTAAATAAACGTTATCACTTCCGTCTTGGTTATCTTTGCTAATGGCTCTGCCTCCACCCACTTTGTGAAATAATCGACGACAACAATCAAGTATTCCTTTGTCCATTCCTCACATGTCGAATGGCCAACGGCTTTCTAACGTTTTCATGAATGCTGCAAGGTAGGAGAATTTTGGTACTAGGGTAGTGGCATCCTTCAATATTGTTGATCAATAATATCCCTAGCTTAGAACTTTCTTAGCGAAGGAGCAGGCTCCTGAATTATTTCCCCAACTACCTTCGTGCACCTCTTGAAGAACGTACTCTACTCGGTCAGGGTCTAAACACTTCAGATAGGGTGAAGAAAATCCTCTTCTATATAATTCTCCATCAAGGAAGACAAGTCTTGTCAATCGTACTTTGATTGCCTCAGCTTCCTTCGGATCTTAGGGGACAACCCCCCTCTTTGAGATATCGAACAATTGAGTCTTCTAGTGTGGGACCTCATTTTCTCCCACAAGTACTTCTTGCTTGAAAGCGAGTGTGGATCGTCCCTATAGGGAGCGCGAGTGCGGAGTGCGATAATTATAACCAGAAAATTTAAACATGCTTCAACGAAAATTAAAAAACACATTCAAGGGGTGTTCCCTTGAATCTCCCGGGCGTTCAGTGTATCTCATGAATATGGAAAATAAAACATGCTATATTATGGTGACCATAGGGTTGCAATAAAAGAAATACACAAGGAACGTGACATACCCGTTGTAGTTTTCTTTGTGTTGCTGCACGCGTTGTTCCACATTTTGCCACCAAACATCCCAATTTAGGAACCCCCTAAATCGTCCACGCAACCCATCGGATCTTGATCCTCGTGCTAGCAAGAAATCAAGAGGAATATATGGGAGGACAAATCAACCTAGCGTTATGAATTAACGTGATCGATTTGCCTAGAGTTCACTTGTATCAAAGACAAGGAACTAGACCAATCTTGGAGTGAAGAGAGGAAGGGGACGAGAGAGAGAGAGATATCGTATGTGTGTGTGTGTGTGTGTTTGTATTTGCATGAGATGATCACCTTGTGTGTGTGTGTGTCTCTATGAGAATTTATAGGAAATGAATTCTCCTATTCCTCTTTAAACTCTCATTAAGAGCATACGTTGACTAGGATTTTGACCTAGCCAAATCCTAGTCAACTTAGGCTAAAGACTAAGTCAAACTTTAATCTTGACCCTTCATCTCTCCATTCAATCTCGTCCTTCAATCACTTGATGGATTTTATTGAATATTTATATCGAATTTAAAATAATTCATTGGGCTTTAAATAATTAAATAATTATTTTGAGCCCATTTCCTCAATTGTAATAAATCCTATTTATTAGTTAATTACATTTAATCCAATTAAAAGAATTAACAATCCAAGAAACGGAACCGATTTAATCTAATTAAATAGTTCTATCTTCCGGAATCAATCCCAAATTAATTCCTCCGTTACCGGTTGATTGTGTCTTACTTTTTAGGTTCACCCTCAGCTAGACTTGACCGAATTTTCAATCATCCTATGATGGGAACTCGTCCGTCACCATGGGTGGCCGTCTAGCAACGGTCCATGGCACTAGAGACTAGGTGAATATTATGGCATGAACGTTTAGGTTCTTCAGTATGCTTGTCCTTCCGTTTACCACCTCACAGCTATAGTCTAAGGTGTGGACCTTAGATGTCGGTACCCATTCTTGACTAGAGCCTTGGCTCGTCCTCACCAAACGTCATAGGGATCTCATCTCACTGTTCAGTCACTGTGGCCATAGATTTATTGGAGGACGAGTCTCAGAGTGTAAGTGAGAAACTACTGTCAATCCTATTGACAGGAGACGGATCCTCTGTTAGGACCTATTGTTCACACTACACACCTTGACTGCTAGATAGGTGAAAGAATCGGGTACGGCCCGGGAGCGCAACAGAAGTGTAAAAATATAAATTTAAAGCATAATTTAAACGGGTTCAAAGGGGTGTTCCCTTTGAAGTTCCCGGGCGTTCGGTGTATGTCAAAGCATGAATTAAAGACGAGAAGAATGCTGGACATGTGGCTAAAAGGATATGAACAAAAGATAGATGAAAACATAAAGAAAACCAACCTTTGATAATAACACGTAGAACCAGTACGTGCTTTGTTCCCTTTTTCGTTTCTCCTTCCGTTCACTTGAGAATTCAACGTAGAATTCCTCTATGTATTGTCCACACCACACTATGGAGAAATACTCTAATTTATTGCTAGGTAGAAAAAGATAAAAATGAAGAAGAAACACTTCCTAAACAACACTATTGTTTTTAGTTCAATACTTTCCAAAAGGTTAGAACACAAAAAGGAGAAAATTTGCAGAGATTTTTTAATGTTTTATGCTGGAAATTTCGTGCAAGTTAGTGTCATACAAGTTATGTGCATTGTTTTTGTGTATGTAGGAAATTGAATTCAAAATTCAACCTCCAAACTTAACCTCCAAGGCTAACTTACATACACATGCACATTATCTCTCCATGAACCATCATGGCCTTCATATGTGGAGGAGTTGAAACTCCTCCTCAACTTGCTCCAACCTCTAGAGCTTGGACTTCAAACCATGGACCAATTTTGACCGGTTTTGATTTAATCAAATTAAATCAAGACCAACCAATATCCATATGTTCCAAATTAATACAATTAATTTTAAACCTTATTTAAATCCAAAAGTTCATTTAATCCAATTAAATAAACATAAGCTCAAACACTAATTAACTTATCCAATCAATTAATTAAACCAAAACTAATAAATTAATCCAATTAATTTAAAGGTTCTTAATCCAACAATTAACTAATCCAATTAATTAATTATTGGACCATCCATCAATAGATTTCTCAATCAATGATCTAATCATTATTTTCTCATTGAATTAATTTAATCCAATTAAATTAATTCGCTTCTTTTAGAATTAATTCTACCAACCCCATAGTAATTTGTGTGTGACTCATTAGGTTCACCCTCAACTAGAATTGGGCTTGTGTCCAACACAATTGGTCAATTAAATCCAATTTTATTAACTGTTTTTCAATTAACCATTAATCAAAAAACGCATGTCACCATGGGTGGCCGTCTAGCAACGGTCCACGGCACTAGAGACTAGGTGAATATTGGCGTGAATGCTTAGGCTCCTGAGTTCCATACGAGTACGGTCCTTCCATCATCCATCTCCCGGTCTAAGTCTAGGGCATGGAATTGGGTGTTGGTTCCCATCTTGGACAAGATAACTATGCTCAATAAGTCGAGACACGTTTGCTCTATTGATCGACGTAGGAACCATTCCTTACTCGACCAATTGTTGTGGCCACAATCTTTAAGAGCTTAACCCTACTCAAAGCGCATAAGAGACTCGATTGTCATATACTGACAGGTGACGGATAATATCCAGGAAATCACCATCCTCAATACATATTCTGACTGCACTAGATAAAACTTATAATGAACGTATCCCAAATACGGACATCTCTTGCCAGATCCTAGATACAACCATCATATGCATGTGACTGCCATGATTCCTCAAGTCCGAGGACTAATCTCATACTATCAGAGTTGGAAATTCTAGTTCGTATCGACCAAGCCGCCCAGGCTTCCATATGACAATTCTAGCGAGTCAGTTCAGTCCGTTGACACCCTTGTCAACTAACCCACTAATATTGCATCGAGGTCAAACGTCTGTCGATGAAACATGACACCCATCCAATGAATGCAATCCTTAGTGCAAGTTTCTATAGGACCCTTGATGCCCTGTCTCGAGGTCCTCGACTTGGAACGTTTCAGACCAACCCTCAGAAGTTGGTTTGAAGGACAAGCGTATCTGCCCGGGAGCGCGAGCGGAAGCGACAAATGCGAAAATTAATATGATAGCATGAATTAAATCGCATATAAAAGAAAAATCCCAAGGGGTGTACCCTTGGGTGCTCAACCGGGCGTTCGATGTAGAATGTATTAATATTTAAACATATATTATACATAGGGCATAGATGAAATGTAAATCTACAAAAACGTAATTAACCGTTACCTTTGTAGATTTCATGTGTGCGCGGCTACGTGTGTTTTTCCTTCTCCAAAATTCTCACAAAGTCCAAACGTATGGACTCTCCAAAGGTGATCCACACCACACCCGAAGAAACTCACGTTCTCCTTGCTAGAAGAAAACAGGTTTATGAAGGAATCGACTTAAGAGAATAAACATTATGAATTAGTGTTCTTTTAAACCTACTTTGTTCTTCCTTTTTCGATCCAAGATCAAATGAAGAACACAAGTGGGAGAGGGAGAGAGGGCCGAGAATGAGATACAGGAGAGAGGCCATATTTTCTTCTTCTTTTTCTAGAAAAGATGAATAATGATTCTCTTACACAAGGTGTTGTATATACTCATATCTATACATAATTAATGTGATTATTGGAATGTGTCTAGGTTCATACAAGGATGTCTAGATACATCCCAATCAATCACCATTAATTCTTCAATCAAGCTTACCAACTTTTAAGGTATGATCAAATCATACCAAAAGAGAAGGGCTTGATTGGAGTTGATTTGTCTCTTACCAAAAGAGACAAGTCAACCGCCACCTTGCATGCAACATGGCTGAATTTTGCTTCCAAGTGAGCATTTTCAGCCATGCTCAATATGGGAAGCAGTCCAACTTATTCCTATTCCGAAATAGGAATTAATTCTCCTCTCGGGTCAAAATTTAACGGATCGGGTTTTACTATAATCCAATTACGACAAACCCAAAATTAAATCCCATTTAATGTCCACTTAAATAATTCCCGTTGATCTTTCAATGCAATCAAAAGATCCAACGTCTCGACTTTTTTATATTTAATCGATAAATCCGATTTACCAATTAAACGAGGGCCCGATACAATATCGGCCCGTCCATCCAATGGACAATCCGTTAAGTAATCCAATTACTTATTTATCCTTCGAGATTGAATCCAAGTCAATCTCTCAACCTTCTCACTGATTTGTGTGTGACCCTTTAGGTTCACCATCAGCTAGACTTGGGCCCGTGTTCCACAAGGGCCCGTTACCATGGGTGGCCGTCTAGCAACGGTCCATGGCATTAGAGAGTAGGTGAATGTTGGCATGAACATTTAGGGGCCGATTCCGTATGGGTACGGTCCTTCTGTCTACCGTCTCCTGGACTTTGTTTAGGGTATGAAATTGGGCGTCGGTTCCCATCTTTGACTACGCATTTATGCTTAATACTCGAGACTACGCATGCTTCATTGCGTTGACACAGGAAACCATTCCTGTTCGACCAACCACTGTGGCCACAGCTTTAAACAGCATGAACGTGTCTCCGAGTGCATAGGAGATACCTCTGTCACATATTGACTGGGGACCGATCCTCTTATTGGAACGCACCGTCCTCGCTACACATTCCGACTTCACTGGACAAGGCTTATAATGATCATCTTATAGAATGATCACCTCTCACCAGATCCAAGATACAGTCGTACTGTGCACATGAATGCCATAGTTCCTCAAGTCTGAGGACTACTCCCGTACTATCGGAATCGGGGAAATCCAATCATAACGACCAAGCCTCCAAGGCTTCCATATGATGATCCCTGGAGTCAGTCCAGTCAGCTCAACCCCAGTCGACTAACCCATCAAGATCGTGTAGGCGTCCCACGCCTGTCGCCGATGAAACACGGTACTCATCCAATGAACACGACTCTTGATGCAAGTCTCAATAGGACTCTCGATGCCCTGTCTCGAGGTCCTCGACTTGGAACGTTTCAGACCTAACTCTTAATTAGTTGGTTTCATGACCGCCATCCAATGCGTGGCCCAACTGTATGAGTTGTTAACCATGGTCTGTGGGCTTTGTTGCGATATAAGTAAAACACCATTTTAACATATGTAAAATGGGCGCAAAAAAGTAGATACCAATAGTGACAAACACTCATTTTATTCATCACATAATATTACATTTACATCAAGTTGTCAAATAGGTTACAAATCGCCAAACTTATTGGCTTTCTGGTCACCTATTTTAACAATCTCCCACTTGAGCTAAAGCCAATCACCCATTGACCTCGAACCTCTTATCCAGATGGTGAGTATGGGCAACTTGCAACATGGGCTTAGCAAGTGGATCTGCGATGTTTTCTGCAGAGCTGACTCAGTCCAACCGAACGTCACTCCTGCTATCCATCTCTCTAAGCAGATGGTAGCATGTAAGAATATGCTTGGATCGTGATGAGATCTTGGTTCCTTTACTAGCGCTATCGCCCCGCTGTTATCATAGAAGATAACTGCAGGCTTAGCAGTGCTAGGTACTACACCAAACCTTAGATGTAGCTCATCAACCAAACCGCCTCCTTAGCAGCTTCTGAAGCTACTATGTATTCAGACTCTGTGGTGGAGTCCGCCGTGGTAGCCTGCTTGGAACTCTTCCCAGCAACTAAGCCACCATTAAGTTTAAATACAAAACCAGACTGAGACTTGGCATCATCGTCATCTGACTGGAAGCTAGCGTCGCTATAGCCTTCCAGTATCAACTCTCCACCACCATAGATCAAGAACATGTCCTTAGTCCTTTTCAAGTACTTCAGGATAGTCTTGACCGCACTCCAGTGTGCCTCCCCGGCACACGACTAATATCGACTAGTTACGCTCAAAGCAAAAGCCACATCAGGTCTAGTGCACTGGAAAACATACTGAATGCTGCCTACAGCTGTAGCATAGGGGATGTCCAACATCCGTTTAAGCTCCTCATCAGTCTTAGGAGACTGCTTCTTGGACAACTTAATTCCATTCCTCATAGAAAGGAATCCTCGTTTTGAGTTCTCCATCTTGAATCTCTTCAAGACTTTCTCAATATACGAGAACTGGGCCAACCCTAACATTCTTCTAGATCTATCCCTGTAGATCTTGATGCCAAGGATGTAGGACGCTTCACCCCCATATCCTTTATGGAGAATTACGTTGACAACCAAGCTTTAGTGGTACCCAACATCTTAGCATCATTCCCAATGAGCAAGATGTCATCCACGTAAAGCACTAGAAACGCAACCGAGCTCCCACTGATCTTCTGTATACACAAGGATCGGACTCGTTCTTGATGAAATCATATCCCCGTATGACTTCATCAAAACATATGTTCCAGCTTCGGGGAGCTTGTTTGAGGCCATAGATGGACCTTTGGAGACGGCAGACCTTCTGCTATTCTCTAACAGATGTGAAACCTTCTGGTTGATCCATATAGATCTCTTCCTCTACAAAACCGTCGAGGAAGGCGGTTTTTCACGTTCATCTGCCATATTTCATAGTCATACCATTCTACTATGGCAATAGTGTCCGAATGGACTTAGCAATTGCTACGGGCCAGTAGGTTTCCTCAAAGTCGACCCCGAGCCGCTGAGTGTAACCTTTCACCACAAGCCTGGCTTTGAAGGTTGTAACCTCCCCGTCAGCTCCAAGCTTACGTTTGTAGACCCATTTACACCCTAAGGGTTTTACCCCTTTGGGTGGGTCCACTAGGGTCCAAACCTGGTTTGTACCCATCGAGTCCATCTCGGATTTCATGGCCTCAAGCCACTAATCTGAATCGATGTCCGACATCGCTTCTCCATACGTCTTTGGATCATTATCCAACTGACCGGTCAGGCCCAGAAATCCATACTTATCAAGTGCATGGGATACTCTGGCCAACCTACGGAGGACTGGAACATTATCGTGGGTACTACCGGCTCAGATGTCACTACCGCTTCATGGGGTACCTCACTTGATTCCTCAAGGAGTACCTCATCGCGTCGACTATCCGATGGAAAACCCTTTTTCAAGAACACTGCGTTTCGCGAGAAAAAAACCTTTTGCTCAGAGGGATCATAAAAATAATACCCCGCAATTTCTTTCGGATACCCGATGAACCTGCATAAACTAGACCTCGAGTCTAGTTTATCTCCCACTAATCTCTTGACATATGCGGGGCAACCCCACACTTTCAAGTATTTGTAGGAGGCAGGCTTGCCATGCCATATCTCATATGGCGTCTGGGGTATCTTCTTAGATGGCGCCAAGTTCAAAACTTTGGCCGCTGTCTCAAGAGTGTATCCCCAAAAGGATAAGGGGAGTTCGGTAAAACTCATCATAGACCGGACCATGTCCAACAAGGTCCGATTCCTCCTTTCAGACACACTATTAAGCTGTGGTGTTCCAGGAGGGGTCCACTCAGAGAGAATTCCATTCTCTTTTAGATAATCAGTCAACTCACCTCTCAAATACTCTCCACCTCGGTCCGATCGAAGGGCTTTGATCTTTCGACCGGTTTGGTTCTCTACTTCAAGTCTGTATTCCTTAAACCTTCCAAAGGCTTCAAACATGTACCTCATCAGGTTAACATAACCATACCATGAGTGATCATCGGTAAAGGTTATGCAGTACGAGTATCCACCTCTAGCCTGAGTATTTAGTGGGCCACAAACGTCCGTATGGATCAAATCCAACAGATCGTTGGCTAGCGTACTTTGTCCAACAAAGGGTTTCTTGGTCATCTTTCCCTTCAGACAGGATTCGCAGGTCGATAGGTTGTCCAAATCATCTATTTCTAGACTCTTTGAGTCCACCAACCTTCTTATCCTATCTTTAGAAATATGACCTAACCACGCATGCCATATCTGTGCATTATCATAACTATCATATTTCTATTTGTGTTCCGTAGTCATAATTCAATTATACAATTGAACACAAATATATCTGGAATGGAGAGGAGTTGTGGGCACTCCTCTTCCAATGCCTCTTTCATTGGCAATGCATGCAGTCATCATTTGCCTTGGACCGTTGAGAACCACAGGCCTTCCCTTTCCCTTCTTCCTCTTCCAGCGTCCGGCCCTCTTGCCATTCGCCTTGGAGGTCGAAGCCTCTCCTATCAATACCGCCGGCGCCGACTTGTGGGTCGTTGCCTCGTACTGGACCAGCATGTTGATCAACTCATGAATAGACTTCTCAAGTCCGTTCATGTTGTAGTTTACAACAAATGGGTCATAGGACGGAGGAAGCGACTGGAGGATCACGTCAATGTACGTGTCATTGTTAAGCCCAGCTTGAAGGTCCTCGAGTCTCTCCACTAGGGAGAGCATCTTAACCCCATGACATTGTACAGACGATCCTTCAGCAAGCTTGGTACCAAAGAATGCTTTTGTGGCCGCATATCTAATATGCCTATCCGGAACCACATAAACCTCGTTCATGCGGAGCATTATGGCAGAGACATTGTCCAGCCTCTCATATTGTTTTTGGATGTCATTAGACATCGAAACTAATATGATACTGCGTACTTTCCGGTTGTCCTCATGTCATTTCTCGAACGTCAAACGTTCTACTAGGGTGGACCCCTTTGGTAAGTTGCTCGACGGCGGCTCGTCCAAGATGTAGCCTTAGTTCTCGAAATCGAGGACAATCCTCAGGTTTCTTAGCAAGTCCGAGTAGTTTGTTCCGTTGAACTTATTAGTCTCAAGTACCATGGTTAATGGATTCTTAGACATATCTACATTTATAAAAAAAATGTAAAGCAGAAATTACCAGATGATGGTAATATTATTGTTCAAGTTGAAGACATGGTCTTTTAGTCTTTAACCCTCCCACTATTTGTACGAAAATCCGCCACTCTCAAGCAGAGTTTTTAGGAAACCATTTTCTAGTGGGCTTGGGATCCACAAGCGTAATCTCCACGCCCTGCTTTTACGATTCACATGAAGAAGACCTCATGGGATATATCCAATATTATTCTCATCCAACGAGATTCCCAAGATATTTTGCCTCGCCTATTAGTATGGTTCCGAGGACTCCAAGCGAACCATGTTACTCAGTGTTGGGCCCGACCCATCAACCAAATCATGCCTCAAACTGTCGCCCCCACGACTCATGAGACAGGAAAACAGCGAGTGCAGTCTCTTTGTTCACAACAATGGTGCAGCTTTCCCCTAGTCCAAGTGTGCCACGACTCGTGAGACCACACTTGGGTAGTGGTAGCTTCCTCACCACATTGCTATAGATGGAAGGCTCGGACATGTCAAAATACCATTTTGATGCAAGTCCGTTCTTGTCCTAATATTTAATTTGGTCCAACCAAATGAGAGCTTAATGAATGACCGAGACCTCATCACATTAAGGTGTTTTAGCATGCATAAATATCCAATATTTAAAGCGATAAATAAATACGCCGTATGCAGAAAACATAGCATACCCCTGTTAGGATGATCACAAGCCCAACCTATGCGACCCACTGAGTCCGTAGTGAGTCTATGGCCTGTGTAAGGTGATCCTAAATTATTACAAAGTAATATACCCATTGTCATTCCAATGGGCCTTGCAATGCTCTTATTTCACGCCTTGATGCTCCACCTTGGGTCTCCGACTCCATAAACTTGTTAAAATTAAAACCTCACCAATCTTATCTACTCTCATTACAATTGAAAGTAATACATGTGAAATAAAAACAAGCCTTAACATCATGAGGCTGAAATACGGGAGATGATAGTCCCAAAACAAGAGGCACGCAGGCCCCACCCAACAGAAATGTAAATAATCATACATTCATCCATACACAAGGTCTAGGGCTTTTGTGATCATCCCATGTTGATCTCATCAACGCACATAACATAATTATTCCAAATAATCATAATTAAACCATGGATATTCCAAATATCCAAGTATTGTCCAACTTCATAATCATATATATATATATATATATATATAAAAACAATATGCAAAAATTCATATTTCAAATTCAATGGACATTATAAATAATGCATCCAATGCATGTATTGATCCCAAATCAATTAAGTAAATTTGATCTAAGGAATAATCCAATTAATTTCAAAATCAAATGTACAAAATTAATACATTTTCAGAATAATGTGTAGAAAAAACAAAAATCAAATTTTTTGGAAAATGTCGAAAAACGGCACAAAACGCCCCAGCCGTTGTGCCTGCCGGCTAGCCGCGCTGGCCTCGGCCGGCAGCGACATGCCTGCGCACAGCGTGCGCGCCTGTGCGCAGCATCCGCACGCACGGCGCGCGCGCAGACGGGCCGTGGTATGCGTGGCCACCCCTGCCAGAACGCACGCTAGCAGGCATGCGCCCAGGCGTGAGCCCGCGCGCGCCCGACAGCGCGCCTGTGAGCCAGTAATCGGCCGACAGGGGCGGCAGCCAACCGCTGTCGCTGCTGTTCGTTATCCATAATTTTTCGACAAAATTTTCAGCACAAATCAATAAAAATAAACTTAAAATGAACATGCAAATTTTAGATCCAATCTCACATAATTAGCATACTTAAAGTCCATCAAATTTAAACAATTGAATCATCATATTTATCCATATATTCATGCAATCAAACATGCCATTAAAGCCATAAAAGCAAGTAGATCATGCGAAGCACATATATCTATGCCCCTTACATCGAACCTGGCCCTGATACCACTTGAAGGACAAGCAGATCCGCCCGGGAGCTCAAGCGGGAGAGAGAAATGCAAAAATTAATACGATAGCATGAATTCAATCACATATAAAAGCGAAATCCCAAGCGGTGTACCATTGGGTGCTCAACCGGACGTTCGATGTAGGATGTATTAATATTTAAACATATATTATACATAGGGCATAGATGAAATGTAAATCTACAAAAACGTAATTAACCGTTACATTTGTAGATTTCGCGTATGCGCGGCCTTGCGTTGTTCCTTCTCCGGAATGCTCACAAAGTCCAAACATATGGACTCTCCAAAGGTGATCCACACCACACCTAAAGAAACTCACGTTCTCTTTTCTAGAAGAAAATGGATTTATGAAAGAATCGGTTTAAGAGAATAAACACTATGAATTAGTGTTCTCTTAAACCTACTATGTTCTTCCTTTTTGATCCAAGATCAAATGAAGAACACAAGTGGGAGAGGGAGAGAGGGGCGAGAATGAGAAAGATGAGAGAGGCCAATTTTTGCTTCTTCTTTTCCTAGAAAAGATGAATAATGATTCTCTTACACAAGTTGTTGTATATACTCATATCTATACATAATTAATATGATTATTGGAATGTGTCTAGGTTCATCCAAGGATGTCTAGATACATCACAATCAATCACCATTAATTCTTCAATTAATCCTACCAACTTTTAAGGTATAATCAAATCATATCAAAAGGGAAGGACTTGATTGGGGTTGATTTATCTCTTACCAAAAGAAACAAGTCAACCGCCACCTTGTATGCAATATGGCTGAATTTTGCTTCTTCCAAGGGAGCATTTTCGGCCATGCTCAATATGGGAAGAAGTCTAACTTCTTCCTATTCCAAAATAGGAATTAATTCTCCGCTCGGATCAAAATTTAACGGACCGGGTTTTACCGTATCCAATTACGACGAACCCATTATTAAATCCAATTTAATGTCCACTTAAATAATTCCCGTTGATCTTTCAATCCAATCAAAAGATCGAACGTCTCGACATTTCATATTTAATCAATTAATCCCATTTAACGATTAAACGAGGGCCCAATACAATATCGGCCCGTCCATCTAATTGACAATCCCTTAAGTAACCCAATTACTTATTTATCCTTCGAGATTGACTCCAAGTCAATCTGTCAACTTTCTCGGTGATTTGTGTGTGACCCTTTAGGTTCACCCTCAGCTAGACTTGGGCCAGTGTCCCACAAGGGCCCGTTACCATGGGTAGCCGTCTAGCAACGGTCCATGGCACTAGAGACTAGGTGAATGTTGCCGTGAACATTTAGGCGCCGATTCCGCACGGGTACGGTCCTTTCATTTACCGTCTCCCGGCCTTCATCTAAGGTACGGAATTGGGCGTCGGTTCCCATCCTTGACTAAGCATCTATGCTTAATACTCGAAACTACACATGCTTCATTGCATCGACATAGGAAACCATTCCCTGTTCGACCAACCACTGTGGCCATAGCTTTAAACAGCATGAACGTGTCTCCGAGTGCATAGGAGATACCTCTGTCACATACTGACAGGGGATGGATCCTCTTCTTGGAACGCACCGTCCTAGCTACACATTCCGAGTGCACTGGACAAGGCTTATAATGATCATTTTACAGAATGATCACCTCCCAGCAGATCCAAGATACAGCCGTCCTGTGCACATGACTGCCATGGTTCCTCAAGTCTGAGGACTACTCCTGTACTATCGGAACCGGGAAAATCCAATCATACAGACCAAGCCTCCAATGCTTCCATATGATGATCCCCGCGAGTCAGTCCAGTCAGCTCGACCCCAGTCGACCAACCCATAAAGACCGTGTAGGCGTCCCATACCTGTCGCCGATGAAACACGGCACTCATCCAGTGAACACGACTCTTGATGCAAGTCTTAATAGGACTCTCGATTTCCAGTCTCGAGGTCCTCGATTTGGAACATTTCAAATCCAACTCTTAATCAGTTGGTTTCATGACCACCATCCAATGTGTGGCCCAACTGTATGAGTTGTTAACCGTGGTCTGTGGGCTTTGTTGCAATATAAGTAAAACACCGTTTTAACATATGTAAAATGAGCGCAACAAAGTAGATACCAATGGTGACGAACACTCATTTTATTCATCACATAATATTACATTTACATCAAGTTGTCAAATAGGTTACGAATCACCAAACCTATTAGCTTTCTGATTACCTATTCTAACACATGAGTTATCCAATTGGTCTGTGGGCATTTGTTGTGACGTTAAAACGCCGTTTCACGTAATTTGTAATCACAACAAACACATAATGCCAAGGATGAATACTTACTACATTTATCAAGTCAATATTGCTTTAATAAAGATTGCTAAATAGTACCCAAAACCGCCAATCCAGTTGACTTTCTGGTCACCTATTCTAACAATAGGGCTTATGAAAACCGAGTCTCTCAACTTGGTAGCCTCTTGCCAAATCTATGATACAGACATGGTGTGTATGTGACTGCAATAGTCCCTCAAGTCCAAGGACCAAGTCCGCACTGTCAGAACGTGGAATCCAAGTCATATTGACCAACTTACTCAAGGTTTCCCATATGACGATTCCTACGGGTCACCTCAGTCAGCCGGCACCGAGCTGGCTAACCTACTAACATTGCATGGATGACCCTCGTCACTTGTCGATGAAACACGACTACAATCGCTTAGTGCAAGTCTCAAATGGACTCTCGATACCCTATCTCGAGATCCTTCGACTTGGAGTATATCAGACCGATCTACAGAAACTGATTCCATGACTTGCCATCCTATGCGCAGTCCAGTTTCCTGGATTAACCTTTCGGTTTGTAGGCTTTGTTTGTGCATTGAACAGTTTATAATATAAAGCAGCAAGTGAACACAAACAAACTATTAACGCCAAATATGAATATCACTTTTATTCATAATCTTTATTTAAACACCATATCCTCAGAAATAGGTTACACAAGCCTAACAAGATTGGCTTCACGGTCACCTATTCTAACATTGCTTGCCCTCCCCCCCCCCCCCCCCCATTTTCTATCTTTCTCACCGACCTCTGGATATGTTGCTGATAACAAGGTTATACTTTTCCTTTTAGGAAATGGATTGAGTTCCCGACTGATCAACGACTGAGTTCTCTTCTCTTGGAATCGCTGTAAGACGAATTCCTCAAATTTGTCTTCATCTTCTTGTAGCATTGCCAAGTATTTTGTCATCCTTTCTTGATGCGTCTCATATTCCCCTCCAACCTTGTTAACTATGAGCTGACAATCACTAAAACCGTGGACCTTTTATTCTCACGTAGCTAGAATTCACTTGCATCTTGTGAAGATGGCTTCATTATTTGAAGTTGGGAACTCCAGCGTGATGATGTATTCCATCCTATCTGCTTCTAGGGTTTCTATGATTACCCCCCCCCCCCAACTGCTTCCTATGGAAGTAGATGATCCATCAACTAACATCTTTCATATCTTTGTCTTTGTTTCTGCTTCTCCTCCAATGATTTTTGAAAGAAAGTTAGCCAGGATGTGTGCCTTGATGGTCGGACAATGTTGGAAGTCAATTCCATGCTTGCTCAATTCTACTGCCCGTTACACCATTCTCTAAGATTTGTTTGGGTTTGCCAGAATATGGTTGAGGGAGTGATTAGTCAGTACGACCACATGATGCGATTGGAAATATAGCCTCAACTTTCCAGCTGCCATGATCAGTGCTAGTACTAATTCCTCAATTGGAGGACATTTGGGTTCTGCTCTTTGTAAGGTTTTGCTCATATAGTAAATCGATTTTTGTTCCTTTCCTTCTACCCTCACCAACACTACACTTACTGCTTTTTCTGAGGCGGCGAGGTAGATGTACAGTTGTTCTTCTTGTTCTGGTTTCATCAATAGTGGGGGTGGATAGATATTCCTTTAGATAGTCGAATGCTTTTTGACACCCTTCAATCCAGGAGAAATCTTCTATTTTTCTCAAGACTCTGAAAAATGAGAGTCCCTTTTCTGTCCCTTTCGAGATGAACCTACTCAATGCGGCCATTCTCCCAGTTAACCTCTTGACCTCCTTCTTTGTTGTTGGCAGGTGCATTCTTGAACAGCCTTTATCTTTTCAGGGTTGGCCTCGATCCCTCGATGGGAAATGAGGTATCCCAAAAATTTACATTCCTAGACTCCAAATGTGTACTTGGAAGGGTTAAGCTTTATTCTCAACTCTTCAATTATCTTGAAGTATTCTTGGAGATCTTGGTTATGGTCCTTTCTGTCACGACTCTTGACTAACATGTCATCTATGTAGACTTCCATGTTTCACCCTATCATGCTTTGAAAAGCCTTATTTACCAACCTTTGGTATGTTTCTCCCGCATTCTTTGTCCCAAATGACATCACTTTGTAGCAAAAGGTGCCTTGCTCAATTATAAAGCTCGTCTTCTCTTGGTACTCGAATGCTAGTGTGATCTAGTTATATCTATGGATAAGTCATGGAAACTCATCATTTTACGGCATGCTATTGAGTCTACTAGTGCATCAATCCTTGGTAAAGGGTATGAGTCTTTTAGCGATGCCCATTTCAAATTCGTGAAGTCGATGCACACCCTCCATTTGCGTTAGGCTTGGGGAGTAGGACCACGTTGCTAGCCATTAGGGATATTGAACTAAGTGGATATTATCCGCTTCAAGAAACTTCTCTACTTCATCTCTTCTTCATATCCAAAGCTTCTCTTCTTCTGGTTTACAGGTAGGCTTGTCAGGATTACATTTAACCGATGAATCATCACCTTTGGGTTTATTCCAACCAAATCATTGGTATTCCAAGTGAAGATTTCTGCGTAGTGCTGGAGGAATTGAACTAACTCCTTCTCCAAGTTAGGTTCCACTGTGATTCCAATGAAAGTGGTTTTCTCCAGACTTTCTTCCATAATTTTTATTGACTTTAACTTTTCTGTCGCTGCATCCTTTCTTCCTCTGCATTCCTGTTCTTTAAGTATTGTTCATATTGTTCCAGCGGCGACTGGTGGGGAGAAAGTTTCGGTAGGGTTTTCTTTATGGTGTTTCCCTCTATTCTCGCCTCCTTCTCTTTCAGGGTCTCCATCTTTTTCTTTAAGATGTTAGCAAGACATTCTCGGGCCAACCGGCAGTTCTACCTCCTCTCAAGTTCCTCTGTAAGTTGGGAACTTGATCTTCATGTCGTAAGTTGATACCACTGCTCTAAAGGAGTTTAAACTCTGACGTCCCAAGATGATATAGTATGATGATGAAGCGTCTACCATTAAAAAAAAGTTAACATTCTTGTGGCACGGTGTGAGTACGTTCTTATGGAAATTGGTAAGTTATTTCTCCTAGTGGTTGCACGGCACGTCCTTTGAATCTAATCAAGGGGGTATTTGACTTTGTCAACATGTTAGCTTGAATCCCAATTTGTGAGAATACCTTGAGGAAAACAATGTCCGCCGCGCTTCGGCTATCCACCAATATTTTTTCACCCAGAAGTTAGAGGTTGTAGCTGAAATCACTAAGGCGTCATTATGTGGAGGTATTATTTTTTCTAAGTATTTTGAGCTAAAGGTGATTTCTTCCTCTGGTACCCTTATGTGGGCTCCTTCATTACATACGTTAACTCCATGTGTGGAGGTGACAGCTCTGATCAACACCTTTTTTCTCTAGCCGAGTCTCCTACAACTGGTCCTCTTGTGACAACTCCTGTTATTCCTGCCATTGGGACGGATTCCTTTCCTTTTCCCTTCCATCTTGAGCTTTCAGCTTTTTCAAAACATGCATTAGCTCATTCGGGGGTGGAGGTCAGTTCTTGCTATTGCAGTAGTTTCCCACGTATTCTTTCAGGTACCCACTTTGTATCAACTTTTTGATTTCATTCTTGAGGTGATAGCAGTCCTCAGTGTTGTGCCCATGGTCTTTGTGAAATTGATAGTACTTGTCATATTTCTATCTCTTTAGGTTATCTTTCATTTTTTGGGGTAGCTGGACTATTCCCTGTTGTTCTGCGATGGTTAAGATTTTTGCCCTTAGCATCTTAAGGGGGGTGTATTGTGTGGATCCTGTCGCATGTTCCTTTGTGCCTCTCTAGTTCCTTCTTTTCATTGATCTTTTCTTTCTCCTCTCTACTTTTTCTTTTATTGCTTGCCTTCATTTTTTGTCCCATCGCCTCCTCAATGTTAATGTATTTTTCGGCCCTTTTCAAGAGTTCATCAAGGGTTATTGGGGGTTTTCCTGCAATTAATTCTTGGAATCTTCCCTTTCTCAGGCCTTGCTGGAGGATGCTTGCCAACAACTATTGATTTAAATGAGGCACTTCTAGTACAGCTTCCGAAAACCTTTGCACGTATTCCCTCAAACTTTCTGCTCTCATTGTACTACCCTGAAGAGGTAGGAAGTTGTTTTTGGGTATCTCTTATTAATGGAGAAGTGGTGCAGGAATCACTGTGACAACTGTTCAAAGTTCTCGATTGTGTGCATGGGTAGTTGGTTGAACCATGCCATTGCTTTCCCAGCTAAAGTGGTACGGAAGGTTTTACAATACCAATGTTTCTTAATCTAGCAAATCCATTTAGGCTAGGAATTTGTCCAAGTGAACTTCTAGATCACTCGTCCCGCCGTATTTGGCCAAGTTGGGGATCTATACACCACGATATAGCCAAGATTTACATTGAAAATGGGCTCCTTCTTGCGGGCGCGACAACCATTGGTAGGGGGTTACGTGCAACACTTTATAGGAGAAAAATGTTCTCTCTCTGGTTGTTGGCAGTGACTACTTCTCCAGTTCCTCTCTCTCTCTCTCTCTGACTCCTTTTCTTCCTCGGGGGACAGTAGGAGGGAAGGCTTGACTGCTTCCTCCCTCTGTTTCTATAGACATGTCCTCGGGGCCATCCTCCCTCGACTTGTTATCCTCGGGGTGTGAGGGTGTACCTCAGTCTCTGCGAGGGAACGGAGGGGAGAAGGCTCCTTTTGATGATTAGCCATAAATTGAAAAATAGCCTTTTTTGCTGCCCAGATGAACGCTTCTTCGTTGGAGTGCTTCTTGCATCATTTAGACAATGGGAGGTTAAGGTGTTGGAGGCTATAGGCCATCAGCTTCCATTCCTACATCCCCTTGCCCACGCCTCTCATCTTGAAGAGAGTTCAAGTTCATATCTTCCAATGGGGGAAATTCCCTCTCATTACCGTGGTGCCCCCTTGTCTCGTTTCTTCATTCGTTCCAAATCTCTAGCTTTTGATCGTGTTTATATTTTCAGTAACGAGATTGTAAGTTCCCACAAATGGTGCCAATTTGATATTGCTCAAATGTAAATCGTACAATAGTAGGAAAATATATTCTTTATTGATAAACAAATCAGGTACAATCCTTGATACATTGCAATAATAGTACTTTCCTCACAACTAAATATCACTCTTTTGTCTTTTCTTCAACCTCCTAAATGAGAAAATGGAAGGTTGTATATATATATTAGTAATAAGGCAAATCTAGGAGCTTTACGATATTCACCTCAGCTTCTTCATAAGATGCTAGAAATAAAAACATCGTGGGGGGTTGAAAATGCCACGGCCTTCTTAATGACCAATGTTTTTAAACCCGGACCGGACCGGCCGGTTCGACCGGTCCGACCGGGAACCGGACTCAAGGCCGGTCCGGGTATGGGTGTAAGAGCCGGGGTGGTCAAACTCGTAGCGAACCGGTCAAAACCCGGAAAAACCGGTGAAAACCGATTAACTCGGTTTTCTTTAAAAAAAAAAAAGAAAAAGAAAGATAGAGAAGAAGAAAGGTGGCGTTGCAGTGGAGCTGGTGGGCAAATTCCGGCGTCGGCTCGTCTGAGGTGGGGGTGGAGGAAAACTAAAAAGAAGAAAAGGGATTGGTGGGAGGAGAAGAAAGAAATGGGAAGAGAAGGAAAGGGGAAGAAGTGAAGAGGGGGGGGGGGGAGAGAGAAAACGGGAAAGGGGGAGGGAGAAGAAGGAAAGGGGGTAGGTGGGAAAGTGAAAAAGGAAAGAGGGTAGGTGAGATTGTTTTTATATTTTATATATATATATATATATATATATTTTTAATTTTAGTAATATTATTCATTAATTCTTAATATAGTTTAATTTTTTATTTATTTTTTTATGAAATACGAAAAAATAATTATATATTTTTATAATTATATTAATTCTATTAATTCTTTTTATAAATTATTTGATATATTTTTTTTGTGTTTCTTGTTAAATTGTTTTTGAATTATTATTATTATTGCTTAATTGAATGAAATTTATTTTGAATTTTTTTAATGTTTTATTTAAATATATTTGTTTTTTTACCTTAGTAAACTAATATATAATGTGTATTAATATACTATATATACATATATATATAGTATAGTCCGAGTCTACCGGTTTTTTGACTTCGGTCCAACCGATCGGACCAGTGACCCAATGACCCAATAGCTTATCCAGTTCGATCTTGGATCCGATTTTCAAAACATTGTTAATGACCCATATCCCATGAGTTTCTTCTTCTTCTCATGGACCGTGCTCACATTCCATAATTCTTGCTTTCTCCCCTATAATTCTTTTCTTCTTCCTTCATCTCTCCCCTCATTGTTATGAGAAGTAAAGTCTCTTTATTAATAAATTTGACCCCGATTCTTTCTGTATCACGTACTAATCCCCAAATATCTCTAATTCTATAGAGACTTCACTTTTCAATCTAGCCACTTTTCTCTTCATCATCTTCTCAGCACACACCGCCATTCCCTCCATAATAGACTTGCATTTTCAATCAAGTTGGGTTTTTCTACAACATCATCACTCTCTTTTTTCCCCTAATTAGGTTTCAACAAAAATACATAAATTAAACTGACGAATTTTTAACACATTCAATTCATCTTTAGATACCAGAAATGTACAGTCTACATGTGACAGTGTATGATGAAACCCATTCCGAGGTGAGTAGAACTCCAGTCTCCAAAGAATTCAGGAGAAGGAAAAGAAGAATGACGTGAAGTATATTTCCAATCGCAGCAAATATAAATACATTCTTAACCCACTAACTCCATTTAGGAGTTGGGGCCAGGTCGGGTAGTTTGGATAATTCAGATCAAGTACTCGAAATTTCGAATAACTATTTTAACTATCTGAATTCGACTCAAAGTTTGCAGGTACCCGACATCGAATACGTCGGATACCCGAACTATTTTTATTTTTATTTTTTTAAAATTAAAAAAGACAATCAGAAGCACATTTTTTCTGCCTCGGAATGAAATGTTCATTTCATTCAGAGCACACTTGCGTTCCTATGTACACTTAACTTTTTTTTTTCTATTTCTGATTTATTAAATTTTAATTTTAAATTTATAATTAATATTTTAATCATTATATATATTAAGTAGAAGAATAAACTAACATTTTAATCTCAAAAAACTAAATTAAACAATAAAATGTGAAAGTAAACCAAATAAAAATAAATAATAGAAACTAAGTTAACCATTATAAACTAATTATATAAGAAAATTAAACTTTAAACACCAACATTATAGTTTGATAAATTTCTTTCACTTTCTTTTTATCAGATTTTAGGTTAATAAAAATACAAACTTGTGGAAAGAAGAGAAAAACAAAAGAAATATTTGAAAAGAAATTTTTATTGGGAAAGAAGAATATCTAAATGAAAGAGAAAGTAAATAATTATTTTAAAAAAATATATCAAGTACCCGATCAGGTAGTTCGGTAGGACTCCCCACCCCAAAACCCGACAAGACTTTTGAAAATCAAGTATTAGATTACTCGATATCCGACTTTAAAAAAAAAATCTGAGGAAAAATCTGAATCAAATTGGGTTCAGTCGCGACCTGAACGCCCACCCTTTACTCCAGTTACTCGAATAAACTTACCACTGCACAATCAACTCTAATAAACTGACACTATTAATTTTAAGGAAATAAAACTGACACCAAAACTAGAAAACTGCTAGACAATCGTATCATTATTCCCGACCCATTTAAGGGCCTTGTGCTCAAGTCCTATTGAAGGGCTTTGGCTGGTTGAACATTGGAGGATGTCAGTCTATTTTGTGGTTTTATCTAGTAGGTGGTGTTCAATGGATTGGTCAGCGCCTGACGTCAAATCCATGTGGAGGGGGTAAATGGATAGATTAGTAGACGGTTTGGATCTTCACTTAATAGCGCAAGTAATTGTGGAGTCTTGCATCAGTGATCAGGTTGACATTTTTCATCGCAATTAAAAGAAGGCCCATTGCTCTATGCGGTTGCATTTCATGTAAGACAACAAAGAGGAATCTAGTTGGTGAAAGTGTGTATCGGTCCAGAAAGTACACGGCGGAAACATAAAACAAAAAGCAAGAACTCAAAATAAACATCAAATTATTCCGGATCAAGGGGTGTGCCTTGATCTTCCTAGGCATTTGGTGTATAACATGCATAATAAACAAAAATAATATGTAGGTCAAAGAATCAAGAAACAAGAAAATAAGAATTTAAACGGAAACGTTATCTTTGTAGTTTTCTCGTTTTGGGTTCAAGTGTTGTTCCCGAATTTTCACCCCAAGATCTCTATCACGAGACCCTCTGATATCGTCCACCCAATTCACCGGAAAAATTAGATCTCCTCATGCTAGCAAGAAGAAATACGAAAAAGAATATCAATCCAACGCTATTAATTAACGTGATTGATATCTCGATGGGTTCTTCCTCGATAGAAATAAAGAAGAACACAAGGGCTTTGTTTTGACTTTGTTTTTGGAATGTTTTGTTTCATTTTGTGGAAATAGAGAGAGAAAAATAAAGATAAATAAGTGTGTGTTAGAAATATGGTGTATGTTTGGATTTGTTTTTGGAGTTAATTTTAAATAGTTTAAAAAATATATTGTATGTATTATGTTATATATTGAGAGACAAAAAATATTGTTCATTGTCAAATCATGTCTCTTTTATATATTTTTATATATGTATATAATAATATTTATTTTTTTGTATATATTGTATTGTATATTGAGAGACAAAAAATACTGTTCATTGTCAAATCATATATCTTTTATATTTTTTTTAAATGTAGATATGTATATAATAATATTTATGTATTTATAGGTGGATGTATGTATATATGAAAAAACAAGCCAAAACACCCAATAAAAGTATTTTAAGTAATGTTATGTTTGGTTTTGTTTTGTTACTGTTTCGGACAGAAGTAGAAAATGAAACCAAACACAAGGAAGGATTTCTTGGAGGGAGAAAGAGAGAGAGGACGAGAGAGAGAGAGTGAGAGAAAGTAGAGAAAAAATTTGAAAAAAAAAAAAAAAAGACGTGTGCTCAAGAATTGTGTATATGTCGGATGATCTAGTCATGCCTATACACATGCATGAAAGTAACCTTCCAAAGCGCCACATTTTCTTCAACATCCCTTCTACATTGCCGCTTTTTTAGTGTCTTCTAACCAGAAATCTAGGTCATTCATCCTCATAAGTCCATCTCTATTGACTTAGACCAAGTCAAACTAGTTTTGGGCTAGAATTTAATAGATTGGGTTAATTTAAATAGAATTAAATAAATCCAAAAGTCCATTGAACTTTATATTAATCTAATTTAATAATCAAGCCAAATATTAAAACCTCTATCATTTTAATCTAACTAGTGAGAAACACGTGCTTTGCACGTGGTTCGTATTATCTCAATAAAAATTGTTCAATTATAATAAAAATAAATTTGTAGATAAAAATAGGGATAGTTTTACTTTTGATCCCCTAAGTTCATCACTAAATTATTTTTGGTACCCTATATTCCGACATCATTAATTTTGATCCACAAATATTTTTTAAATGATCAAAAGTTAGTCCTAAACCGTTAGTTGACTGTCTAAACTAAAGGAGAGACATTTTTTTAGGGAAAAAAAGATAGCAAACCACCATAAAGGCAAAAAATCACAGTCCTTTACCTGCCATAGGGAAAAGAGGTCTTAGGCACCATTTTGGATGAAAAATAACCAATCAAGACAAAATTACTTTTGGTCCCTAAATTAGTCATTAAATCAATTTTGGTACTCCATGTTCAGACCTCATCAATTTTGATCCCAAATTTTTTGAAATGGTCAAAGTTAGTCTTGAACGTTAGTTGACCAAAAAGATTCCTCCGTTAATTCTGACAATCAACTAATGGTCAGGACTAACTTTGATCATTTTAAGAAAATTTAGGGACTGAAATTGATGAGATTGGAACCTAGATATCAAAAGTGATTTAATGACTAATTCTAGGGACCAAAGAAGAAATTATTAGATAAGAATATGTTAACTAAAACTTAATAGGTACTTTATAATAAAAAATTATTAATTTTTATAATGCAAAAGGATACAGTTAAAATAAAATTATTTTTTTCTCCATTTCATTTATTAGTTTATATTATAATAATTATGTTTTTTGTTTACATGCAATATATGCATTTTTGTTAGTAATGTTAATTCATATAAGTAAATTTGGACAGATATAATTATATACATACACAACAAATACACAAAAAGACACACACACACACATATATGTGTGTGTGCAGGATGTACAATGACTAAGAACAAGACTGATAATAAAAATATATGAATGATTTTTTTTGTTATATAGAGAAGTCATGCATGTAAAAACTTAAAAGGTGCATCATATACTTTACAATATAAAAATACATTAAAGTCAAATAAATGTATTTCTTTAATTTTTTTGACTTGGTGCTTTAAAAGTAATGTAGTTTAAAGTTTGCTATCTAACGTTTTTTAAATAAGGCTTTTATATACTTAATAAATGTTACTCTATCTTGATGATCACATCACAGGAACAAACAATGAAAATAAAATTCAACTCTTCTCTTTTACTTTTATCCTTTAGATCTTTCATCTTATTAATTAACTTTTATTAAAATAAATCATAAAAGAAAATCCAATATTCTATTATTTCGATCCTATCCGAGTTTATTTTAATTTTAAATTTTTATTTAATTATAAATATCGAAACTTTTGGTACCCCAAGTATACCTCTATTTCATCTTTGATACTCTATGTTTCCAAGTCATCAAAATTGGTACCCAACGTTTGCATTTTCACTCGACCTGAGTACCCTCGGTTAGGTTGACCGTTAAAACTAACGGTCAACCCAATTTTGGAGGAAAAATTGGGGTTTTTTTGTCTATTTAAGGGAATGTTTGATTGCCATTTCATTTATCACACAAAATAGTGTTGAAATAATTGAATTGAGAATATTTATGTGGAATATTTGCTATTATTTACCATTAATTTTTGCTTTTAATATATTATTTACCATTAATTAAATAACGGTGAACCCATTTATGTGAAATATTTGCTATTATTTACCATTAATTTTTGCTTTTAATTTATCATATAACATTAATTAAATAATGGTCAATCTCCATTACGTTGACCGTCAAAACTAACAGTCAACCCAATTTTGGAGGGAAAATTGAGGTTTTTTTATCTATTTAAGGGTATGTTTGGTTGCCATTTCACTCATCACACGAAATAGTGTTGAAATAATTGAATTAAAAATATTTATGTGGAATATTTGCTATTATTTAACATTAATTTTTGCTTTTAATTTATTTACCATTAATTAAATAACGGTCAACTTTTGTTAGGTTGACCATCAAACTAATAATCAATCCAATTTTGAAGGGAAAAATGAGTTTTTTTTGTCTACTTAAGGGTATATTTGAATGTCATTTCACTCATCACACAAACTAGGGTTGAAATAATGAATTAAAAACATTTATGTTTATTTGCTATTATTACCACTAAATAATAAATTAAAAGTAAAAATTATTGATAAATAATAGCAATATTCAACATAAATGTTCTCAATTCAATTATTTCAACACTATTTTGTGTAATGAATGAAATGGCAGCCAAACATACCCTTAAATAAACAAAAAATCTCAAACTTTCCTCCAAAATTGGGTTGAC
Source organism: Sesamum alatum (assembly GCA_034509735.1). Classification (NCBI taxonomy): domain Eukaryota; kingdom Viridiplantae; phylum Streptophyta; class Magnoliopsida; order Lamiales; family Pedaliaceae; genus Sesamum; species Sesamum alatum. Next base: position 24,595,413 of record JACGWO010000001.1, on the reverse strand, counting down.
CGTTTGATGTAACAGACTGATATGGTATTGACCATGGGTGGCCCGATCTTCACGATGTAGGCTTGCAATGGATAAAAAGGTCCGTGACCTGAGGAATGCAAATAGCCAACCAACGTTATATGAACGTGACCTGCTACTTAGAACATTCAACCAACCACGAGTACGAGTAAACCAATCCACACAACGACACACTTGGGTCGAGCACGAATTGGGGGCTTTGTGAATTTGAATCACCAACCTAATATGCTAGATTGACAAAGCAAGGTTTCACTAAAGCTGAATATAGGATATAAACTCTCCAAAATATGAGAACTCTCTCAATATTTCTTAAACTTGGATATCTTCTTGGTTGTTCCTGTTTGCATGCTGATACATGCCTTTTATAGGCCTAAAACACTTCCAAATTTACAACACATATCCCCAAGTGACTCCTTGTTGGATGTACATTCAATAATTAGTCAAAATATGACTAAAACCTATGCATTCTTGATAAAAAAAAATGAGTAAAACTCTTTGACTTCCATGTGAATCTGAAAATTGGTGCTTTGTATGTGAGAAATGCCCTTTGAATGTAATTGAGAAGTCTTCTTTGACCAGAAGGCTGCACATGGACGAAAATGGGCTCTTATTATGGGCTTCCTTGGGCTTCAATTATTGAAATTAAGCACTCATGTTGGGCCTCCAATTGTGACTTGATCCCATTAGCAAATATTAAGTTGGATTGGACTTGAACTGCTTCTTGCATTCTCTTCAACCTTCCTCTTGTCATTGGCCTACTTCCAATGGTTAAGTCTTGGTCCTATTGATCTTGAATTTCTTTAGCTCGTTGGATGCCCTCGGTGTTCACATCATCCTCCCCCTCTTGAAAATGAGTCGTCCTCGACTCTTCATTATCTGCATCATAAAAAATTATAGCAACCTCAAGACAGACTTACAGCCGTGTCTTCAGCCGCTCGTACTGGCAGTTCAGTTCCTCTAGCATCTGATTGTGGGCATCTTTCAACTAGTCTAGAGGTTGAATCATCCATTGTCAATCTCCAAACGGCTGCTTTGAAGCATCTGGTATTGCTTCGCCATTAGGTTATCCTTCCGCTTATTGGAGCGGCAAATTCCTAGGCGCTTTCCTGCCGCGAAGAGTAGGTTGTCGTCAATGTCGAGAAATCAGCTGAATTTGTCTAGTTTATCCTAAACGCCCTTAAATTAAAAGGAAGGCTTTACCTTCAATCAGCAGGGGGAAGTCTGATAGGGCTTTAAGAGATAGGGACTCCAGCGGTAAGATTCACTCAGTGAATCGGCACACACTTGGAGACAGGGACAGAGGCATGCCTGAGTCTTTAAAAAAGTATACAAGTGTTGAAAGAGTGAAGTCTGGGGACAACGGTAAGCATGAGGAATGGGACCTCTAAACCGCCCTACTAAAGAAGTTTGCAAGCAAGGGACATGCCGAACACCTACCTTTCCAACTAAGTCCAAGGCGAGGACCCTTTAATGGAAATTGACGATGCGTTCCGTCCGGTGGCCGACAAGGCCCTTTTCCCTAAATATCTTGGAAAGCGCAGAGGACAGGTTTGAAACTCATTCGGTAATCTTCTCCTGAAGGTAGGCATTTACCCAAGGCACAGATATTCTGACTCTCTCAATTACACGTGTTTTAGGGAGTTGAACGTCTTATTCTTATGAGTGGCCTATGTGAATATAAGCCAGGAACAAGGATTCCGGAAAATCCAATTCGATATTGCAAGTGCAAGTCGACATTCCTGATATGAAAGTGAAAGTGGAGTGAAAGCCGACCCTAAGCAGGATCCAAGTTTAAGTCCAGTTCCAATCTGGATATAAAAGTAAAGTTCAATCGTCGAATCAGTTCTATTTTAGTCCGGTCTTCTTTTCTCTTTTGAGTCAGGATTTGAAAAAGGAAATCGGGTTTTCTGAATACCTCTCTTCCGGCCTATTCTATGTTGTAAGTTAGTTAGAGATCGAAACTGGACCTGAGAGAGACTAGACTTCTAGTAAGATTAGGTGCGCCTTAAGGTGAGGAGAGCTGTTCACAAGCAGTGGTTATGAGCTCTTTCTTGTTCCGGTTCAGAAGAGGTAATTCCTTCAGACAAATCCTTGCCACACTCTTTTTTTTTTTCCCCTCTTTTATTTTTCCACTTATGTTTCACTCTTTTATTTTTTCACTCGTGTTTCACTCTACACTTAATAAGCTCACAACTCTTGACTCTCAATGATAGTCTACGAATTCTTTTCTCAAGCAAGTATGTGTTGATGGACATTTGAAACTTATCCGTAGCAAGAGAATGGTCTAAAGAAGCTAGGTACAACTTGGAAAATCAAGATCGGTTGGCATACAAGGATAGTAGCAAAGTATAGCTTGGAAAAAATAACACAATCTGATTTTTCTTTCTTTTGTTTTTTTTTTCCTTTCAAGTGGCCCCTTTTTGTCAGTTTTGTACTTTTTTTTTGGCCTTCTTTTTTTTGAACGAATTTTTCTACTTTTTTTTTTTGCTGCTCGTTTGCTTTTTTTTTTTTGAGCTTTTCTCTTCTTTTTTTTTTTTGTTTTCTTTTGTAGAGATAGAACTAAAGATAACAATGGGTTACAGAAGCTTTGTGGTGTAAGATAAAAGTTAGAGGGAACTTGGGAACCTATTATGTCAACCGAAGGCTCTGATACCACATGATATGGTTTTGACCATGGGTGGCCCGATCTTCACGAAGTAGGCTTGAAATGATATAAAGAGGTCCGTGACCTGAGGAATGCAAATAGCCAACCAACGTTATATGAACGTGACCTGCTACTTAGAACATTCAACCAACCACGAGCACGAGTAAACCAATCCACACAACGACACACTTGGGTCGAGCACGAATTGAGGGCTTTGTGAATTTGAATCACCAACCTAATATCCTAGATTGACAAAGCAAGGTTTCACTAAAGCTGAAAATAGGATATAAACTCTCCAAAATATGAGAACTCTCTCAATATTTCTTAAACTTGGATAAACTCTTGGTTGTTTCCGTTTGCATGTTGATACATGCCTTTTATAGGCCTAAAACACTTCCAAATTGACCACACATATCCCCAAGTGACTCCTTGGTGGATGTACATTCAATAATTAGTCAAAATATGACTAAAAACTATGCATTCTTGGTCAAAAACGAGTAAAAGTTATGGTCTTCCATGTGAATTCGAAAATTGGTGCATTGTATGTGATAAATGCACTTTGAATGTGATTAAGAAGTCTTCTTTGACCACTTGGCTGCACTTGGACGAATTTGGGCTCTTAATATGGGCTTCCTTGGGCTTGAATTATTGAAACTAAGCACTCATGTTGGGCCTCCAATTGGGACTTGATTCCATTACCAAATATTAAGTTGGATTGGGCTTGAATTGCTTCTTGCATTCTCTTCAACCATGCTCTTGTCATTGGCCCACTTCCAATGGTTAAGTCTTGGTCCAATTCATCTTGAATTTCTTTAGCTCGTTGGATGCCCTCGGTATTCACATCACAGTCAACCTAACGGAAGGTACTCAGGTGGAGTAAAAATACAAACGTTGGGTACCAACTCTGATGACTTAGAAACATGAGGTATTGAAGGCGAAATAGAGGTATACCTGGGGTATGAAAAGTGAAATTATCCCTTATTTTTAGTTATTCAATTTTTTAGTTGGAAGTATAATAATTATAAAACTTGTTAAATGAAAATCCATTTGAAAGAATATTTATGAAAAGATCAAAATATAAAGAAGCAGGAATTATTAACAATTTTATTTGTAAATTAAGTTTAAATTTATTTTGAGATCTATACTATAATGTACACAACATTTTAAATGCAGAACATAAGACCAAATCAAATAATTTCATATGATAAAATTTGAAATATGTAAATTCTTTTAACTATTCAAAATTGTAATAATTTTTTTAATCAAAGTAACATTCATAATCAATCAAGATTAAAAAATAAATAAAATAAATTGCGTATATATGTATATAATAAAACTATATTGGAATTAATAAACTAAATAATTTCCTTTATCTAAGCTGGTACGACATTGAAATATAACAACAACAACAACAATAATAATAATAATAATAATAATAATAATATATCAAAAGTGTATGAACAAAAGATCATTTAATTAACCACAACCCTACATATTTATCATAATATCAAACTTACAACTTATAGTTGAGTACATTCTAAGAATGAGTTCCTTAGTGTTTATAAGAGATCAAATTTTTTTAATATTTTTTTCTTACTTTGGTATATTTATTCTCTAAATTCTTTTTTATAAATTAAACTTTATTTGTACTTAAGAATTATAATAGATGTACAATTCGCTTTTATTCTTTTACTCCTCAACTATACCACTATTCGCTTTTTTTGTATCGGAAGAATTACATTTTTACTGCTTAAAATATACCACTAATTCGCTTTTTTTGTCCTAAAAAATTCAAGGGTGACAGTTTTGGTTCTCAAACAGTGAATTTTTTGATAGATTTCATCATATTTGTCATCTTGCCATAAAATATAACAAAAACCTCACATGCCGAGTACATAAAGTTGCTTGGAGGGGAAAAAATACCATTTTCCGATGAAAAGTGGTCCTCTCCAACGTGTAGGAAGAAAATACTTGTTTTTTTTTTTTTTTCATTTTCAGACGTTGCAAAGGTAAGAATGGAGAGCTTTGGCAAATAATGACCCAAAAAATGAGTTCAAACTCTTCTTCCTGAAATAAATATCTGCCAATTCTTAGGTAAATTCAGAAGTTTGGTTATGCTTTCATTTTCAGTTTTCGGTGAAAAATATATGTTTTTAATTTTGTATAGATTTTCGTGTAAAATGAGAATATGTTTGAATTAGTTAATGAGATCGTGTTTTATATTGAATTGTGTTATCATATCAATATATTTTAAATAAGAATTCGTATAAACGAATAAGTTTTTACTTTAATTACTATTTCAAAATTTTAAAATAAAAATAAAAACAAACAAATTTTCACTTTAATTATTGTTTCACAAACTGAAAATGAAACATAAACAAACAGCCTGTAGTCTCCATTATTTTACAATTGAAGAGTTGAGCTCCCATTGTTGATATCGTGGACTCCTCGCAACCCAGGTACAATCTATCATGTTTGCCCAAATTACAGGGAACGTTTTCAAAAATTTCACCCTTCTACCTGGGTTGCGAGGATTCCATGATGTCAACAATTAGAGCTCAAATCCACAATTGCAAAATAGTGAAGATTAATCTTCTAAATTGACCTGAGAATGAGTAGAATATTTATTTTTAGAAGAAGAGCTTGAACTTATTTTTTGAGGTTTTTCATTGCCAATACTCCCATCTTTACTTGTAAAATGTTTTAAAATGAGTAAAAATAAGTGTTTTCTTCATAAACCTTGAAGAGGGCCACTTTCTAGGTGAAAAATGATAGTGTTTTTTTTTTTTTTCCATTCAAGCAGCCTCACGGGCTTGGCACATGGGATGTTCTGTTATATTTGATGGCAAGATTTCGAAAAGCACCAATTCTGTCAAAAGATGCATTGTTTGAGGACCAAACTGTCCCCTTTAATTATTTGAGGATCAAAATTGAATTAGTGGTATAGTTGAGGACTAAAATTGTAATCCTCCCAAAAAGTAGCATATCCTATATTCCTGGTTATGAAAAAAATTGTTAATTTATGTAGCTATAATTATGTCATATCAAGTAATTTATATGTTTATCAACCTATGTTTAAAAAGCCCTTGAAGTCTAATTTCATATGCACTAGTTAATTTGAAATTCTAGACTACTCAAAATATTGCACCAAAAGGAAAACATGTTGAATTTTGATTAAAAAAAAAAGATTTAGAATATAGAGATAACACTTGATATAATATTTAAACTATATTATTTCTAAAAGAAAGTTTAAAAATTATAATTATATAATATAATATAGATATAGACAATTCTATTGGCATCATATTATCATTTAGTTTTTTACATGTTTAACATCTAACTAATGGTAGTTTAAGCTACTTATATAATAAATACAACTTACAAAATTGAATCGCAATTACTTTACCTTTTGCATCCTTTATTTGTCATGAAAAAAATACCATTTGAATTAATTCATATTTTTTATTTGATTCACTTATGAAACAGTTACGTTTTCATCTATTGTTCTAGTTGTACAAATTGGGAAAAAAATTAGTAGTTGATATATATTTTTTATTTTTTAATTCTTATACCAATCATGACTACAATTATTTATCGTATAATTTTCTTGTTATAATCTCTTTATTTTACTTTTCATTTTATTCCTCATGTGGGAGGAGAAAAAAATTTAAACTGGTGAATAGTATTTTATGGAATGAATTGAAATAGAATAAATGCATATAAAAGTCCTTGAATCTAATTGAACTTTAGTTTCATTGGACTTGTGGTTATTCTAAACTGATTTCACTGACAAACTAATAATTTAAGTTTTTTGAGTTGTGCAAATTTTGAAAGAAAAATTATATTATTAAGTCATTTCATTTTTTTATTGTAATTTTTTATTTCTTATGCGAACTATCTTCAAAGTTATTTATCACATAATTTTCTACTAATAACCTTGTTATGAAACTTTTGTATTATTTATCATGTTGTCCAAAGGGATTGTGGAACAAAGTTCTAAATTTATCAAACCGTTTACGAAAGGGTTATTGTGGAATAATAAGTATAAGATGATATACAAATAATTACTTATAGTTGCAAAAATCATGTAATATAATTTTAATGATCAAACTTCAACTTATTAAATATTTAAGAGTCTAATTATTGATCTAATTACAATATTAATTAGGCATCCATGATATGATTCATTGCCATGTAACATTGTATCTATTATGTAATTTTAATAAAATTATTTTAGTCATGAGAAAAAAATTGAAAACCTAATAACATTAGAAGTTTACTCATATATTTTATAATATTTATATATTAGAATTTAAAGTTTGTTCAATTAACAATATATAACACATGTATAATCTAATTTAATCTAATTAATTTATCTCAATCTCCATGTGAATTATATAGAAAATTACATTTTTGGTCTCTCAACGGTATCATTAAAACTATTTTGATCCACTTACTACAAGAAAATATGATTTCAGAGACGGAAAAAATCCGTCTCTTAAGCCAATAATTCCGTCTCCAATAAAATCAGATACGGAAATTTTCCATCAAAAATGTTGTTGCTAAAATTCCAATGGCTGATCCTGTAGCTAAAGTCGTCTCTGAAATTTAAGATCGATTGAATCCGTCTGTAAGTCCGTGTGTTTGTCCAAGAAAACCTGAAACATCTCTAAGTTCGTCTTTAATTCAGTCTTTAAATTCATGAGACTCCCAAAGATCTTCCACCACATTTTCTTCTCTAATTCTGTGGTTGATTATGTAACTAAATCATCTCTAATTTTGTATCTAAGGACAAAAAAGTTGTCTCATTTCTATACATGTTTGTGTTTTAACAAAGCTAACATATCAACAAGAAAACTTTACTGCAAGACCCTATTGAACACCTCTGGATGCAATGCTGTATTACATTCATATTGCACAATTCACTCAGTAAGACTACAAAATCAGAAACTTCTTGCCGAGTCTATTATTGTGGGTGAAATACACAAGTTTGATACACAAAAAGTATTTACAACAGAACAAACTGTAACTATAAAAACTTCCTTACTAGGGTTTCTTAGCTTGGGAAACAATCATTGTATGAATTTACTCATTCTCTGGATACCACGACGAAGATATATATAGCCCTTTAAACTCTACAACAGTTCTTCCTTTATCATGCTTCTCCAATCAGAATGAACCCTAAACATAAAAACAAGTCAAAATTTTGCAATCTTCCCAAAGAAACAAAAAAACCAAAATCGTGTAGAAGCATCTTTGCTAAGTTCCAACAGCCGCATGGATTAGGGTACAAATGTTTTCAAAGATAAATATATCCATTTGATTCGAGTAAGCCTACAGATTTAAAGATAAATATGACAGAAGTATACATGAAAACATTAAGATACTTACAACACTTACAATGGAATACCTTGATGCAGTAAAAAATTACAAGACAGATACAACTACCTCTCTGACCAAGATTTATATACTAAAGTTTTTCCATTTAAGATACCATATTGCCTACATTACCACAATTGGGCTTCCCTCCACTTAAACCAGACAAGTTTACATTTAAATTTCTAACTTATCAACATAATTTCTCAATAAGCAGGAAAAGTAACTTGACATGGCAGAAAACACAAATATATTGTTCACTTTGTGAATTGAAAATCAGGCGGATGATAAATAGATAACTAGTGAGCTTACAGTTTCTTTGGGACACTCATACTTACACGTCTCTCTTGTACTTCCCAGTCTCACTCTATGCTGCAGATTATTTAACACAAAACCCAAACTGAATTTCACCAAATTCACACATAGAAAACACTAAATCCGAGGATTCAATGAACAAAATATGAACGATGATACGGAGACATACCCAAGAAGAGGACCAAAGCTCTATGCGAGTGGGAGAGACCACAACAACAACCGATCTCTGAGATATACGATTTGCTGTACAGAGACGCAGTTCGGTACTTCAAGGGGATGAACTGCGGCCATACATACGCCACATACATCTTCGAACCTCCGTGTATGCGTAGAGAGAGAGAGAGAGAGTGAGAAATATCTTTAAAATGAGAGATCGATGGTGCTTGAGGGCGCACGTGGCCGGCGGCGATCGGGTGCTTAGCAAGGCGATGACGTGCAGACCTAGGTGTGTGACCGGAGGTACAGTGAGGTGGGCGAGGATTGGGTGGCTTTCATGGTGGTGGAGGGAGTCGATGGAGAACTGGGAGACGGCGATTGTCGAGAGACGAGCCTCGAGATGATAACTTTCTCTGCTTTCACGGCCAAGACCACTTTCACAGAAAAAATTTAATTAGGGCTCGAAGAAAACTTTATTAGGCACAACACTTCAAAAAGCACTGCACGAAAAATAGTAAAAAAAATCTTTCATTCAAAATTGTCTTTGTTTCCGTCTCAAAGTTGTTTCAACAAAATTGTTTCAATTTTGTGATGGAAATAAAGTCAGATTTACTAAAAAAGGTTATTTTTAAAATCCATCATTAATTCCGTCTTAGAACTTGGGATTGTGAGAAGGAAACGAAAGATGGACACTAGAAAAGAAAAATATTCAACTCCCTCTCTAATTCCGTTTAAGAAAATATTTATTATAAATTTATTTTCTTAAGTTTTTTTTTAAATGCCAATACGCGGATAGTACTATTTATGTTTTGTATATTTAATTTATAATTAAAGATAGAATTTTTTTTTCGTCTCCGAACCCGTCTCTGAAGGTTGAATATTATCGACGGAAATTTTTCCATCTCAAATTTCCGTCTCTGAAAGCCTGCTCTCTTGTAGTGCCTTCTTCCACGAGTTACACTTTTGGTCCCTAAACTTGCCATTTTTAAACAGAGTTGGTCCATCGGTAAGTCTTTGTCAAACACTAACGGAAATACGTGCGTAAAGCGTCATGGAGGTGAAAAAGAGGGGAAATAGACCTGATTTTGACACCAAAATTAGGTATATATTATTACCAGCAAAATTTGTGTAAAAATCATGCCTATTTCCCCTCTTCTTCACTTCCACGTGCTCCTCACGCGCGCATGTTCGTTAGTGGTTGATGCAGACTTAATAGTTGGGACCAATTCTATCAAAATTGGCAAGTTCAAAGACTAAAAGTGTAACTCATAGAATAAGAGTAACCAAAATCATTTTAGTGATATCGTTGAGGGACAAAAAATGTATCTTTTCGCAATTCTGTCTTACCACTTAACTTTTTATGTATTTAACACCTTATAACATACTAATTAAACTTATTTGTAAAAACAAATCAAGAATTTATATTATGTATTAAGGTTATAATACAAATTATAGAAATGTAAGAAACATAAACACGTCAGTTTATTTTAAATTTAATTAAGTTTGTATATGTTAATTATAAAATATATTAAAGGAAAATTAGATTAATGTTATTTATTAGAAGATCAAATTATAAAGTAAGAATTAATTAAAAAATTATGATTAAAATTAGGTATAAACTTTGCTTTGGTCGAGACCTATATGTCATGTACGTATCAGTTTTAACGCATTACATAAGACCAAGTCAAGTAAAATAATATTTGTTACAGCCCGTATATTTTTCTATATTGTTAGTAATAAGATATCTAACTAAATTTTATTTAGTTAGTTATTAGTCACGAATACGACTCTTTATTATAATTTATTTTTATTAGAATTCTATCTCGATTCAACTATATAAGTAATGAACAACTATAAAACTAATTACAAAATTACTTATTTGTACAAATAAATTTATGATCTATTATTATGTGATAAGGATATAATTGGAATTGCAAGGAAAGAAAGCGCTACAAAAAAAAGCGGGAATTGGGACGGTAATAGGAATGGTTTTTTTTATTATTTGGAACGGTAAATACTTCAATTGAACCTTTTGGACTGCAATTAGGAACGGTTGAGGAACGGGAGGCTATCCGTGGCAATATGAGGCGATCCTAATTATTAGGAACGGTACAAAGACTACCGTTCCTCTTTGGGAACGGTCTTTGGCACCATTTGGTTCTACCGTTCCTAATTACCTTTGTACGTATAATTTTATTTTTTTTGCATTTGGAACACTTTATAAACATTAGGAACGGTAGCTTCAAAACTAAATCGCACAATTAGGAACGATCTTTAGAACTTTTTTTGGAATAGTCCGCTTATGTTGTAGATAAAATTTAGCATGGTGTCTGGAATACATATGGGAACGGTTATTTGTAGAGATTAGGACCGGTAACTGGAATATATTTTGTCTCGATGCTTAGGAACGGTTTTTGCACTCTATCTTTTGAATAGAATTTGGACCGATTTTTGGTATTGTCTTTAGAACGAAAGCCTAACCACGAAAGGATTGATTTTGGAATACAATTAGGCACGGTAGGTTCCGGCTTTAGGAACGGTTGACGTGTATAGTTGGAATGGTTATTTCATCGGCTTTGGGAACGGTAAGTCTTTGAAAAAGTCAAATATAGGAACGGTACGTTGGCGCTGATTAACCGTCTAAAGTACCGTTCCTAAATAATGAATTATTTATTTATTTTATATTAATTACAAAAAACTAATTACAAAATTACTTATTTGTACACATAAATTTATGATCTATTATTATGTGATAAGGATATAATTGGAATCGCAAGAAAAGAAAGAAACAAAAAACTTGGGAAATCATTCACACTTTTATAATATACATAGATAAAAAGCCCCAACCCCACTCTATTTAATTTATAAATCCAATTTATAAATTAACCGAGCCCAATAAACTAATCCAACTAATCTACATAGGCTAAACCCAAAATTTAATCCAATTAATTTAAGTTTTGGAAAATCCAACCGATGGATTATTTTTGTAAATGATGTAATCCTTTATGGTGTCCAAAAAATGATTTAATCCAATTACATTAAATCTACTTCCGGAATTAATTTCAAATTAATTCCTTTTACTTCCAGTAAATTGTGTGTGACTCTTTAGGTTCACCTTCAGCTAGTCGATTAGCCCATAACCAGAAATTTTCGTTACCATGGGTGGCCATCTAGCAACAATTCATGACACTAAAGACTAGGTGAATAAATGGCGTGAACATTTAGGCTCCCGAATACATAGGGGTATGGTCCTTTCATCTAGCGTCACCCGGCCATGGTCTAGGGCATGGAATTGGGGATCGGTTCCCATCCTGGACTAAGAATTTATACTTAATACTCGAGACCGCATTTACTCTACTGATCGACACGGAAAACCTATTCCATTCGAACAGTCATTGTGGCCACAGATTCTCAGAGTTTAAATGAGTTTCATAGCGTATAGGAAATACTGCTATCACGATACTGACAGGCGACGAATTCTATCTTGGAATCCACCGTCCTCACAAGATATTCCAAGTGCGGTGGACAAGGCTTATGATGATCATACCTGACGATACAACCACTTCTCGCCAGATCCAAGATACAGTCTTCGTATGTAGGCGATTGTTGTAATTGCTCAAGTCCGAGGACTAATCTCGTTCTATCAGAACCAGGAATTTAAGTAATACCGACCAAGCCTCTGAGGCATCCATATGACGATTCACGTCACTTTAGTCATCGACTACCTAGCCAACCAATCCACTAAACCCAATACGGTCTAGGGCATGGAATTGGGGATCGGTTCCCATCCTGGACTAAGAATTTATACTTAATACTCGAGACCGCATTTACTCTACTGATCGACACAGAAAACCTATTCCATTCGAACTGTCATTGTAGTCACAGATTCTTAGAGTTTAAATGAGTTTCAGAGCGTATAGGAAATACTGCTATCACGATACTGACAGGGGACGAATTCTATCTTGGAATCCACCGTCCTCACAAGATATTCCAAGTGCGGTGGACAAGGCTTATGATGATCATACCTCACGATACAACCACTTCTCGCCAGATCCAAGATACAGTCTTCGTATGTAGGCGATTATTGTAATTGCTCAAGTCCGAGGACTAATCTCGTTCTATCAGAACCAGGAATTCAAGTAATACCGACCAAGCCTCTGAGGCTTCCATATGACGATTCACGTCACTTTAGTCATCGACTACCTAGCCAACCAATCCACTAAACCCAATACGGTCTAGAGCATGGAATTGGGGATCGGTTCCCATCCTGGACTAAGAATTTATACTTAATACTCGAGACCGCATTTACTCTACTGATCGACACATAAAACCTATTCCATTCGAACTGTCATTGTAGTCAAAGATTCTCAGTGTTTAAATGATTTTCACAGTCATAGGAAATACTACTATCACGATACTGACAGGGGACGAATTCTATCTTGGAATCCACCGTCCTCACAAGATATTCCAAATGCGGTGGACAAGGCTTATGATGATCATACCTCACGATACAACCACTTCTCGCCAGATCCAAGATACAGTCTTCGTATGTAGGCGATTGTTGTAATTGCTCAAGTCCGAGGACTAATCTCGTTCTATCAGAACCAGGAATTCAAGTAATACCAACCAAGCCTCTAAGGCTTCCATATGACGATTCACGTCACTTTACTCATCGACTACCTAGCCAACCAATCCACTAAACCCAATACGGTCTAGGGCATGGAATTGGGGATCGGTTCTCATCCTGGACTAAGAATTTATACTTAACACTCGAGACCGCATTTACTCTACTGATCGACACGGAAAACCTATTCCATTCGAACTGTCATTGTAGTCACAGATTCTCAGAGTTTAAATGAGTTTCAGAGCGTATAGGAAATACTAATATCATGATACTGATAGGGGACGAATTCTATCTTGGAATCCACCGTCCTCACAAGATATTTCAAGTGCGGTGGACAAGGCTTATGATGATCATACCCACGATACAACCACTTCTCGCCAGATCCAAGATACAGTCTTCGTATGTAGGCGATTGTTGTAATTGGTCAAGTCCGAGGACTAATCTCAATCTATCAGAACCAGGAATTCAAGTAATACCGACCAAGTCTCTGAGGCTTTCATCTGACGATTCACGTCACTTTAGTCATCGACTACCTAGCCAACCAATCCACTAAACCCAATACGGTCTAGGGCATGGAATTGGGGATCGGTTCCCATCCTGAACTAAGAATTTATACTTAATACTCGAGACCGCATTTACTCTACTGATCGACACGGAAAACCTATTCCATTCGAACTGTCATTGTAGTCACAGATTCTCAGAGTTTAAATGAGTTTCAGAGCGTATAGGAAATACTACTATCACGATACTGATAGGGGACGAATTCTATCTTGGAATCCAACGTTCTCACAAGATATTTCAAGTGCGGTGGACAAGGCTTATGATGATCATACCCACGATACAACCACTTCTCGCCAGATCCAAGATACAGTCTTCGTATGTAGGCGATTGTTGTAATTGGTCAAGTCCAAGGACTAATCTCAATCTATCAGAACCAGGAATTCAAGTAATACCGACCAAGTCTCTGAGGCTTCCATCTGACGATTCACGTCACTTTAGTCATCGACTACCTAGCCAACCAATCCACTAAACCCAATACGGTCTAGGGCATGGAATTGGGGATCGGTTCCCATCCTGAACTAAGAATTTATACTTAATACTCGAGACCGCATTTACTCTACTGATCGACACGGAAAACCTATTCCATTCGAACTGTCATTGTAGTCACAGATTCTCAGAGTTTAAATGAGTTTTAGAGCGTATAGGAAATACTGCTATCACGATACTGACATGGGACAAATTCTATCTTGGAATCCACCGTCCTCACAAGATATTCCAAGTGCGGTGGACAAGGTTTATGACGATCATACCTGACGATACAACCACTTCTCGCCAGATCCAAGATACAGTCTTCGTATGTGGGCAATTGTTGTAATTTCTCAAATCCGAGGACTAATCTCGTTCTATCAGAAGCAGGAATTCTAGTAATACCGACCAAGCCTCTAAGGCTTCCATATGACGATTCACGTCACTTTAGTCATCGACTACTTAGCCAACCAATCCACTAAACCTAATACGGTCTAAGGAATGGAATTGGGGATCGGTTCCCATCCTGGACTAAGATTTATACTTAATACTCGAGACCGCATTTACTCTACTGATCGACACGGAAAACCTATTCCATTCGAACAGTCATTGTGGCCACAGATTCTCAGAGTTTAAATGAGTTTCAGAGCGTATAGGAAATATTGCTATCACGATATTAACAGGGGACGAATTCTATCTTGGAATCCACCGTCCTCACAAGATATGCCAAGTGCGGTGGACAAGGCTTATGATGATCATACCTGACGATACAACCACTTCTCGCCAGATCCAAGATACAGTCTTCGTATGCAGGCGATTGTTGTAATTGCTCAAGTCCGAGGACTAATCTCGTTCTATCAGAACCAAGAATTCTAGTAATACCGACCAAGCCTCTGAGACTTCCATATGACGATTCACGTCACTTTAGTCATTGACTACCTAGCCAACCAATCCACTAAAATTGTATAGACCACCCACGTCTGTCACTGATGAAACTCGGCACTCACCTAGTAGATGCAATCCTTAGTGCAAGTCTTTATAGGACTCTCGATGCCCAGTCTCGAGATCCTTACTTGAAGCATTTTAGACCGCCCCTTAGAAGGTGGTTTCATAGCTGTCAACCAATTCGCATCCCAACTCCATGGGTTTAACCTTTCGGTCTGTGGGCATTTATTTTGACACTAAAACTCTATTCAATGTGTATAGTAAGCTCAACAAACACATTTAATCAATGATGAACACTTACTATATATTCATCAATATTATATTACTTTGATGAAGATTGACAAATAGTCCCCAACACAGCCAATCAAATTGACTTTCTAGTCACCTATTCTAACAATCTTCCACTTGACCATAAAGCAAATTACCCATACTATTTAGAACCTTCTGAGCATGAGTAACCTACAATACTGGCTCGGTCTCGTGGGTCTAGTATGTCTTCTACCGAGGCAACACGGCCTAACCGAGGACTCTTCACATGAAAAAAGTGTGAGCTCAAGAATTGTGTATATGTGGAATGATCAAGTCATGCCTCTATACACATGCATGGAAGTTATCTTCCAAAGAGACACATTTTTTTCAAGTTCCCTTTTGCATGGCCGATTTTTTAGTCTCTTCCAAGGAGAAATCTAGGTCATTCATCCTCATAATCTTGGTCAAATCTTGACCATCAATCTCTATTGACTTGGACCAAGTCAAGATGAGCTACGCTTTAATAAACTGAGTTAATTTAAAGAGTATTAAATAAATCGAAAGGTCCATTGAACTTTATATTAAATCTAATTTAATATTCAAGTCCAATATTAAAACCTCCATCCTTTTAATTTAATTAAAAAGACCCAAGCACACTCGCTTTAATTTATAAATCCAATTTATACATAACCAAGCCCAATAAATTAATCTAATTAATTTACACAAGCTAATCCCAAAATTCAATTAATCCAATTAATTTAAATTTTAGAAAATCCAACCCATGGATTATTTTCATAAATGATCCAATCATTTATGCTCTCTAAAAATGGATCATTATCTAATTAAATCAATTCTACTTCCGGAAGTTCCAAATTAATTTCTTTCACATCGGGTGAATTGTGTGTAACTCTTTAGGTTCATCTTAAGCTAAACTTGGGCTTGTGTCCAATACAAATTAATAAATCTAATTTAATCAATTATTTTCGATTAACCCATAAGTAAAAATGTCTGTTACCATGTGTGGCTGTCTGTCTAGCAACAGTCCACGGCACCAAAGACTAAATGAATAAATGGCGTGAACGTTTAGGCTCCCGAATACATACGAGTACGGTCATTCCATCTACCCTCTCCCTGCCATAGTCTTGGGCATGAAATTGGGCATCGGTTCCCATCTTTGACTAGGTATCTATACTTAATACTCGAGACCTCATTTACTCTACTGATCGACACAAAAAACCTATTCCATTCGAACAATCATTGTGGCCACAGATTTTCAGAGCTTAAATGAGTCTTAGAACATATAGGAGATATTGTTGTCACGATACTGATAGGGGACGATTTATCTTGAAATCCACCATCGTCACTATATATTCCGACTGCACTGGACAAGGCTTATGATGATCATACCTCACGGTATAGTCACTTCTTGTCAGATCCAAGATATAGTCTTTGTATGTAGGTGACTGTCGTGATTCCTCAAGTCCGAGGACAAATCTCGTACTATCAAAACCAGGAATCTAGTCATACCGATCAAGGATCTAAGGCTCCCATATGATGATCCCCATGATTCACTTCAGTCAGTCGACTACCTAAGCAAACCAACCCACTAAAATTGTATAGACGACCCACGTCTGTCACCGATAAAACTTGGCACTCACCCAGTGAATGCAATACTTAGTACAAGTCTCTATAGGACTCTTAATGCCAGTCTCGAGATCCTCGATTTCGAACATTTCAGACTGTCCCTTAAAAGTTGGTTTCATAGCTACCAACCTATGCGCAGCCCAACTCCATGGGTTTAACCTTTCGGTTTTTGGGCATTTGTTGTGACATTGAAACTCTGTTCAATGTGTACAGTAAGCATAGCAAGCACATTTAGCCAATGATGAGCACTTACTATATATTCATCAATGTAATATTACTTATATAAAGATTGATGAATGGTTCACAAAACAACAAATCAAATTGAATTTCTGGTCACCTATTCTAATAGTTGGGAGGTTTAGGGGTGTCGAAAGTAACGATCGTGATGGTAATAGAGGTAGAAGAATAGCTAAAGCCTGGTTCGGAATTGCTTCTAGAACAATTGGGGCCCAAGATTGTTGGTCTTTCAATTTAGCTTCCTCCAATTTGGACAAACTTATGGCTTGGGATATGCTTGGGGGTCGCAGGATGGCTAGCTCTTGTTGAATGTCATCATGTAATCCGAAAAGGAAGCAGTTCAATATGGCTTTTGGATTGAGATCCACAAGTTGATTGCAAAGCCGCTCAAAAGAATATTGATAGTCCGAGACTGTTCCTATATGGTGTAGCTTAAAGAGTGCAGTTTGGTGATTGTCACAAGAGGTTTGGTCAAAACTGCAGCTCCAGTGTGCGGGTAAATTCTACCCATGTTGAAAATTGGTGATTTTGATACATCCACTTGAACCAATAGAGTGCTTCTCCTTGACTATAAATTGGAATTGCTTATAATCATTGCTCTGTTAGAACCTGATAATATGTATAATATTGATCTGCCTGGAAGAGCCAATCAAGTGGATTGGTGCCATCAAAGGTTGGCAAATAGATTTTTGGTTGCTTAAGGTTGAGTACCGATTCGATCTTATAATGGTGTTTTGCAATGGTGGAGATACGAGGTTACTGGAGGAGGTACCAGGTGGAAGTTTGGTGAGGCATGGTGGTTTAGGGCAGTGGAGATCTGAGGGGCTAGCTGTGGTTGTCTACTTAGGAATTGGGATTGTGAATTGACCATAGACGCTACTAGTTTCTCAAGATGCTGGTTCGCAACTGCTCGTTCACCCTTCAATTGTTGTGCAAGTTGTTGTGATAATTGTAATTTGAACTCATTGAGAAGATCATTGAGCCCGATCATGGCTCTTCCACAACCGAGGGGGAGGGGGGAATGATTGTGTGGGCTTGGGAGATCTCTCAATGGAAACACCAATGATGAAACTCGTAGAACTCTAGAGAACTCAGAGGAAGGAAAAGAAGAATAACCTGAAGTTTTTTTTTCTTTGCCTCCTTGATTTCCAATCACGGGCAATATGAAAGACATTTTTAACCTACTATTTAAAGCGATAATCAAACCAATATTTTTATCTCTTTTTTAGTTGGATGATTAGGTGGATAACTTCTTTTTTCTCCGAATTGCCACACTTTTTGAATCATTATTCCATATTTTAATGTTTGATTCAATTAAAATCTTAATATGTTAAGATTAAATGAAAATTCTGGACTTTTCGTTCATGAACCAAGCATATCAATTTTCAAAGTATTTGTAGTACAATTTTCTAATTTATTAGCTAATTCTTTGATCAAGCCACTATTCCTAGCTAAATTTGGACCCCGCCATAAGCGGCCTTCCTAATTTGATTATGCTGATTAGTAATTCTTGACCAAACACCCTGAGTTCTTAGTTAAAAGCTAATTAAAATCAACAATTTTTCTTAAGGTAACCCACTTAATTCACCCTAAATGCTTTATATTAGTATGGAGCTTTCCATGTAATTGTAAGTCATCTTACCTCAAGTTTTTTATTCCCAATTTCTCTTTATTTACTTCAATTCACTTATTCGAACTTTCAGAATCTTATCGATTTCAATTTCAGGTAAGCTTCTCAATTTTGTTCTTATATAATATTTTGTTCCTGTAAATATAATATTTCTCGCTATTTAAAAGTATATTTTTATTGTTACGTTGATGTTAAATCTGCATTCAAAAGTTTATGCTTGATTTTACTCTTCATTCAGAGTATATTTCATGCATATGATGTTTTTTCACCTTCTTAATTTTTCGTATTGTCTAAATCATATATCATTCACTACAAAAAAGCAGACATATAGCAACGGATTTCATGAAAAATTCGTTGCAAAATAGATTTGCCACGGAATTTTGCAACGAAAATTTTTTCGTTGCTATAGGTACCACTGCTATATAGCAACGACTTTTTTGTTCGTTGCAAAATATTGCCATGGTTTTTTTTTCCGTAGCAAAATTCGTTATTTAAAAAGTTGACTTTTTATATTTTGCAATATTGCAACAAAATATTTGCAACGTCATTCCATTGCAAATTTTGCAACGAAATATTTAGCTATAATTCATTGCAAAATCATTTTATTTGCAACGACATTTGTGATGGAAGTCGTTGCAATATTGCAATAATTTTTTGCAACGACATTTCATTGCAAAATTTGCAACGACATAATTTACTACAATTCGTTGCAAAATAATTTCTGTTTACAACGACAATTGCAACGATAATCCGTTGCAAATTTTACCACGATAATTGCAACGACAATCTATTGCAAAATTATTTTCATTTGCAACGACAATTTCATAATTTATATTCCATAATAAAAATATATTTAATTTAACTCTAACAAGAAAATTCAAATATGACAATATATTTAAGGCAAAATACTTACAGTAAAGATAATTCAACATTCCAATCCACAAAATAAAAATATTCAATTTTAAAGCATATAAATTTAAAGAGGGGGATCAAATTCATTTTCACAATCTTGTGAAGGTGGGTGGTCGGGTGGGATATCACCCGGACTATCTTCAGAGTCGCTCCTTGATGACCTCTTGAACTTTCGAATCCCTACAAAGTATCAAATAAATAATTATAAAAACAAATATAATATAATATTTTTAAAATATTTTTAAAACAATCAAACATTTTAAATTTTCTTACATGATATCCGCCAGAGTAATGACATTCAATGGAGTTAACTTAAATTAGTTTAGTTAAAGATATTAAGTTGAAAGTTAACAAAATTACATTAGTGGAGTTAGACTTTCAACTTGTGAGTTAACTAGTAAAATTAGTTTAATTGAAGATTTTAACTTGAAAGTTAACTAAGTTACATTAGTTTAGTTGCATTTTCAACTTGTGATATAACTAAGTTAAATTAGTTTAGTTAAAGATTTTAAATTGAATGTTAACAAAATTACATTAGTTTAGTTAAGTTTTTAACTTGTGAGTTAACTAAGTTAAATTAGTTTAGTTAAATATCTTAAATTGAAAGTTAACAAAATTACATTAGTGGAGTTAGTTTTCTAACTTGTGAGTTAACTAAGTAAAATTAGTTTAATTGAAGATTTTAACTTGAAAGTTAACTAAGTTACATTAGTTTAGTTGCATTTTTAAATTGTGATATAACTAAGTTAAATTAGTTTAATTAAATTTTTAACTTGTGATATAACTTATGTTGGAATAGGTGACCAGAAAGCCAATAGGTTTGGCAATTTGTAACCTATCCGACAACTTGATGTGAATGTAATATTATTATGTGATGAATAAGATGAGTATTCGTCACCAATGGTACCTTCTTTGTTGCGCTCATCTTACATTTGTTAAAACGGTGTTTAACTTATATCGCAACAAAGCCCACAGACCATAGATAACAACTCGTGCAGTTGGGCCACGCATTGGATGGTGGTCATGAAACCAACTGATTAAGAGTTGGGTCTGAAACGTTCCAAGTCGAGGACCTCGAGACAGGGCATCGAGAGTCCTATTGAGACTTGCGTCAAGAGTCGTGTTCATTGGATGAGTGTCGTGTTTCATCGGCGACAGGCGTGGGACGCCTACACGATCTTGATGGGTTGGTCGACTGGGGTCGAGCCGACTGGACTGACTCGCGGGGATCATCATATTGAAGCCTTGGAGGCTTGGTCGGTATGATTGGATTTTCCCGGTTCCGATAGCACGGGAGTAATCCTCAGACTTGAGGAATCATGGCAGTCACGTGCACAGGACGGCTGTATCTTGGATCTGGCGAGAGGTGATCATTCTGTAAGATGATCATTATAAGCGTTGTCCAGTGCAGTCAGAATGTGTAGCGAGGACGGTGGATTCCAAGAAGAGGATCCGTCCCCTGTCAGTATGTGACAGAGGTATCTCCTATGCACTCGGAGACACGTTCATGCTGTTTGAAGCTGTGGCCACAGTTTGGTCGAACAGGGAATGGTTTTCTGTGTCGACGCAATGAAGCATACGTGGTCTCGAGTATTAAGCATAGATGCCTAGTCAAGGATGGGAACCGACGCCCAATTCCATACCCTAGACTAAGGCCGGGAGACGGTAGACGGAAGGATCGTACCCGTACGGAATCGGCGCCTAAATGTTCACGCCAATTCACCTAGTCTCTAGTGCCATGGACCGTTGCTAGACGGCCACCCATGGTAACGGGCCCTTGTGGGACACGGGCCCAAGTCTAGCTGAGGGTGAACCTAAAGGGTCACACACAAATCACCGAGGAGGTTGAGAGATCGACTTGGAGTCAATCTCGAAGGATAAAAATAAGTAATTGGATTACTTAAGGGAAAGTCCATTGGATGGACGGACCGATATTGTATCGGGCTTTCGTTTAATCGGTAAATTGAATTTTCGATTAAATATGGAAAGTTGAGACGTTGAGACGTTGGATCTTTTAATTGGATTAAAAGATCAACGGGAATAATTTAAATGGACATTAAATTGGATTTAATGTTGGATTCGTCGTAATTGGATTACGATAAAACCCGGTTCGTTAAATTATACCCGAGAGGAGAAATAATTCCTAATTTGGAATGGGAAGAAGTTGGACTTTTTCCTTAATTAAACATGGCCGACACGCTCCCTTGGAGGAAGCAAAATCAGCCATGTTTCATGCTAGGTGGTATGTTGACTTATCTCTTTTGGAAAGAGACAAATCAACTCCAATCAAGCTCTTCCCTTTTGGTATGATTTGATCATACCATAAATTTTGGTAGGCTTGATTGAAGAATTGATGGTGATTGATTGGAATGAATCTAGACATCCTTGGATGAACCTAGACACATTCCAATAATCACATTAATTATGTATATATATGAGAATATACAACACCAAGCATAAGTGATTCATTATTCATCTTTTTCTAGGAAAAAGAGAAGACAAAAATCCTCTCCTCTCTCTCAAATTTCGTGCTCTCTCCCTCTCCCACTTGTGTTCTTCACTTGATTTTGAATCAAGAAGAAGAACAAAGTAAGTTTAAGAGAACACTAATTCATAGTGTTCTTCTCTTAAACCGATTCCTTCTAAACCCGTTTTTTTCTAGCAAGAAGAACGTGTGTTTCTTCCGGTGTGGTGTGGATCACCTTTGGAGAATCCATACATTTGGATTTCGTGAGCATTCCGGAGAAGGAACAACGCAAGTAGCCGGGAGCATACGCTAAACAATCAAAGGTAACGGTTTATTACGCTTTGATTGGTTTCATTTATATATCTATGCCCTATGTGCTTAAATATATGTTTTAATATTTACACATCCTACATCGAACGCCTGGTTGAGCACCCAAGGGTACACCCCTTGGGATTCGCGTATTTTGAATTTGATTTAAATTTACGCACAATTTCTCGCTTCCTCACTTCCGCTCGCGCTCCCGGGCGGATCCGCTTGTCCTTCAACTTAGGTACACTAGTTTAGATGAGTTTATGTTAATAAAAATCCTAATCTACAATCATAACCAACAACATTCATCCAACCTCATCAATACAATTATCATTCCCATCCACCTCAATATACCAACCACATTCTCAATATATCAACCAAATACTCAATATATTACATTGTCATACACAATTTTATATTAAACACATACTTAATATACATTTTATACCAACACATATTCAATATAATATATTCAATATGCATTTTATAACAAAATAGAACAAAATACTCAATTTTGCACATGAACAAAATATGACTTAGTCAATACTCAATATAGCATATATTCATGTAGGGAATTAGAAGTTTTGGACATGAAAAATTAAACAAAACTAAACAAGTAAAAAGGTTTAATTTGGACATGAAAAACTAAACAAAACTAAACAAGTAAAAAGGGTTTTGGACATGAAAAACTAGAAGAAAGTTGAAGAACTCGGCGGCGGCGGCGGGTGGCTCTAAAAAAAGTCAAAAACTGAAAAAAAATATAAAAAAGAAAAGAGGAGAAAGAGAAGAGGAGAGGAAAGGAGGAGAAGCATACCACGCGCAGCAGGCGGGCGGCGGCGAGCAGCGACGGGTGACTTTGAAAACTTCACCAAAAACTGAAAAAAAAATTAGAAGAAAGAAAAGAGGAGAGGAAAGGAGGAGAAGCATACCTCGTCGCGGCGGCGGCGGGAGGCAGCGGCGGCGGTCAAACTTGAGGAGAGCAAGGAGTGGGGAAGGGGGGGGGGAGAATTTAGAATTAAGTAAAAATGGGGAGGAAAAGTGTATAGTAAAAAAGTTAAAATATTTTTAAAATTAATAATTATTTTTAAAATTAAATGAGATAAATGATCTAAGATATATTATTCAATTAGTAAATGAGAAAAATAATTTTAAATTAATAATTATTTTCAAAATTATATGGGATAAATAATTTGAGATATATTTTTAATTAATAAAAGAGATAAAATATTTTATAATTAATAAATATTTTTAAAATGATATGAGATAAATTATTTAAGGTATACTATACAATTAGTAAATGAGATAAAACATCATGACAAAAATCATTAAAATACATTATGTTCAATTAATAATAATCATCATCATCATTTTCCGTTTCATTATCCTCATCAAAATAAATTTGTGTGCCGTTGATGTCATCTAGAGGTTGAATTTCATTTTCAATAGTAACCACTGGAATGGATTCGACTTCATCCTCCTGAAATGCAGCATGAATCCACCTTGACTCAATAGTTCGTCTAACTTTTGTTCTATGTATAACCATCCAATCATCATTATTTCTTCTTAAACTAGGATATTGAGCGTAGTACACTAGATCTTCTCACACAGACCCCGATATTCATAGTATTCTTCCCTTCTCCATGGGTTAAAGTGTGGAAATTGTATTCGTTGACAAAATAAGTTGGCCATGTAAGTTTCGCTGATAACTGAGAGTGAGTTTCGCTCCCATCATATAATGGTTGATCTG
This sequence comes from Sesamum alatum, assembly GCA_034509735.1. Taxonomy (NCBI): domain Eukaryota; kingdom Viridiplantae; phylum Streptophyta; class Magnoliopsida; order Lamiales; family Pedaliaceae; genus Sesamum; species Sesamum alatum. Next base: position 24,571,114 of record JACGWO010000001.1, on the reverse strand, counting down.
CAGCACGCATGACATCCAAAAACTTTTCAGATAATGCTCCTAAATTGTCAGCCTCACATAATTAGAACTCGGACTAGCCTTATTTGCATATGTCGAATCATTGAATACATCTCCCTGTGGACGAGATACAGGACCAGCTACATCAAACACCATCCTTTGATCCCAATTCAATTGCTCATAATTATTCCAATTTATCGTTTGATCTGCAAAGTTGTCAGCTGGGGTTGGATGCTCAGAATCCATTTGTATAGGCTCACCATGAGATGTCCAATTGTAGTAATTTTTCTTAAAACCTTTGTTATTGAGGTTGCATGTCACCTCCTCCGTGAATTTGTACTTATGATTTTTACATACACTACATGGACAACGAATTTTCTCCTCATCCATAAAATTATGTTGTGTTTTTGCCTAGTCTATAAACTCAGTGACCCCATCTATAAATTCTTTTGTAAGATGACGATTACTGGGTACATTGTTCTCATACATCCATTTTCTCAATTTTCTCAAAATCTTGTTATAAAATCAACAAATATTATACATATTCATTAACATATATACACACATAAAAAACTAAAAATTTCAAGAATAAAATGAATATATATAAATAAACTAATAAAAATCTGTACTATCCTTAATGTAAGTCAGCTAAATGTCCCAATGTGTGACTCATTTTCTAACGTGATCATTAACGGTCTACTGCAAAGATTGATTAAAAAATCGATTGTGTGGATGGAATGAGAGAAGAGGAAGAACTTGTTGGATGTTATAAAAATAAGTGTAAAATAGAATGAAGTTTTTCTTATATTACGCTTTTTGCAACGGATTTTGCAACGGATTTGCAATGGATTTTACAACGAAATGATATTTCCTCTGCAAAATCCGTTGCAAAATATAAAATTTTTTATAATAGTGGACTACAGCTGTCACAAACATATTGCAACAGACGGATCCGTTGCAAAAATCGTTGCAAATTCAATGGCTCAATAATTAATGCCTACACTTGTATGTATGGATTGCAAGGACTTCATAGGTCGTTGTTATATCGTTGCATAATTGTCGGCAAGTTTTGCAACGGACAATTTTCCATCGCTAAATCTGTTGCAAATCACAATATTCACTTTGCAACGACACGTTTTTGTTGCAAAGTCCGTTGCACATATTTTGCAACGGATTTAATTAGAAATTTCGTTGCAAAGTATGCAACGAAAGATTTCCGTTGCAAAAACCGTTGGAAGTTTGCAACGGAATTGGTCGTTACAACATTTTGCCACGACTTTTGCAACGACTTATGTTGAATGTGGGACATCTTAAAGTTGATCGAATTTTTCAATGGAATATTGCAATGGGTGGTCATTGCAAAATATCATTGTTAATTTGCAACGGAATTCGCAATGAAAATATAAAAAAAATCAGAATTTGTTGCAAAATCGTAGCAAAAGTCGTTGCAAATTTGCAACGGATCAAAATATCCGTTGCTATAGCCCTGTGTTTTTGTAGTGATTGTTTTACATATAACTTTAAAATATTTGTCTCATTTCCATAATTTTTTTCCAACATGTTTTGATTTTTTTTTTTTGATTTACATCATGTAATGTAATAGTTTCACGAATTGGGTTACGTGCAACAGACAACGTAAAATTAATTTACGTCAATGTGATTATCGCTCCCCCCAATATAATAATTATGAATATTAAATTAATAAATATATTAATTTTAAATGATATCTTTATTTTTCTGGATATTAAAAGCTATAATTTTCTTCATATCTGATCAAAGGTACTCCACCAGTTTACTTGTTTATTTATTATTGTCTTTCTTTTTAGAGTTTTTGGTAATTTTTTATGGCACAATTCTCACATCTTGGTCTTTATTGTTATAGTTGGAAGAATATATTGGTGACATTATATATGTTCTATGTTATTGTAGATTACATACAGTTTTGGGAATAGAGTAAAGATCAATAATGCAAGCAAAAATTCAAACTTTGGTACTTTGATGTGCGAGAGTTCTTCTAATATTGAGCCATCTTCATTCATTAGTCAAAATATTCTAAATTGTAAACCAAATGAGTCATCTTAAAGTGAATTGTTGGATGAAGAATCTCCATTGAAAAAAATTTATATTTGAAAATAATATGATATCAATTATATTCCCCTATGCTTAAAATTATTGAAAAACTACAATATATTTACTAATAACTTTATATGGTCACTACTGGGAAGATGATCAAGATCATATTAGTGATCATATCAAACTACAAATTTGGATACAAGTTTGTAGAACATGTTTAAAGTATATATTGAGTTTATTATACATTGTTCCGTATTTATGAGTTTCTTAAATTTAAAAGAGCGCGTTTGAACCTAAAGGATATGATTAAAGTAGTTGTCGTAGTTATTGAATTGATATTATCAGTTGAAAATTATTATTTTTATAAATAAAGCACTTATAAGAACTTATATGATACAGTTGTTTTATTTTGAACCATTTAGCAAATATTTAATCAAGATTTTGAATTTTTACTTTTATTTATTTAGTTATTAGATTTGTTATTCCTGAATTAGAGTATTTAACACAAATGGATTTTCTAATTGATTCAGTTTTACTTAATTGTTATGTATCATTATTATTTTTTAAATAAAACCCTTGTCATAGATACAATTGTTACAAAATAAAAACTAAGATATACAATTATGACATTCATATATAATAGCTTACGCAAGAAATATTTTATTAGCAATTCCAATCACCAATAAAAGATGAATATAATTAATATCTTAATATAATTAATTCAAATAAACTTACTAATCAACATTAAATGTTAAACTTTTAATTTGTAAAACATGTACGCACGGGTTAGTAAGTAATTTGGAGGAAATAAAACTGACAACAAAACTGAAAAACTGCTAGACAACCATATCAATGTATTTGTCAAAATTTGAAAGAAGTTGTACTGTTTCTATAAGTTTGTATAATTACCTTGAATCTCGCGAAATCACTAGCAAACCTTTGCGACTGAAAGCATGGTGTAAAATTTCCATACATTTCCATTGAAACTATGGAAACGTTTTCCTTTTTGATGTTATGGAAACAAAAATATATGATTGTTTCGAAATTATCTAGTTTCTTTCGAAACACTTCATTTTTCTTAATTATCCTTCGAAATTTTTGAGTTTCGTAAGAAACTTTTTATTTTTCCTAATTTTTCAGCGAAACATTTATTTCATACTTCTAGCTACAAATATATAAATTCTTGTGTTATACATGACTATTTCATTTAATGATAACAAACTTAATATTAAGCTGAATTAGTAATGTTATATGTCTAAGTATCAACGTGATATAGATATTTTATAACACATAGTTTAAAATATTATATTATTATTTAGTTTATATAGCAATTACATCAATTAATAACTCCAAATACATAATTATACTACATAAAAATAATGTTAATTGCCTAAATGATACAAAATTAAACTATACATATTTGAATTAAAAAAAGAAAGGTTATATTTTAAATTTTTCTATGACTATTACGTATGTTTCTTTAATTTTACGATTTTTTTATAACGTTTTCTAAAAGGTTTTAGTATTTATAAACTCAAAACATTTGTTGGAAACGAAACTTTAATCCATGATCGAAAGTGATACCGGCAAAAAGAAAGAGGTGTCCTTTTCCCTTAATTATCAAACAAACCAACGCAGAATGATCAAGGCTTCTGTCGCCAGATAACGTAATTTTGGTGTTCTGTTGATGGGATTTTGATAGCTTCTCTGAAGCAGCTGGAATTAAGGTTTTAGTGGTTTTACCGTTTGAAGTTGAAGAAAAAAGCTGGAAATTCAAATACACGGCTCCCGTTTTTATCAAATGTTTTCCAAAATTTTTATCAATCCATTGTCGTCCAGCGGTTAGGATGTCTGGCTTTCACCCAGGAGACCCGGGTTCGATTCCCGGCAATGGAATGTATTTAACTGTTTTTCAAACCAATCCCTAGGAACAAATTATTGCTCTCAACTATAAAAATATTTAATTAGAGGCCATCTTTATAATAGTCCTTTAAAGTAAAAATGAATGGACAAAAGTACCATTACCGATTACCATATAATATATATATATATATATAGTTTACTTTAATTCCAAAGTTATATCAATAAATTTTGGTTCAAATAACTTAGTTAAATAAATTACTATTAAATGAATATAAGTTAGTAAAATGCAAAGGATCATTTTAAACTAGGATATTTATTGCATGATAACTCTTAAATAACATAATTTATTTAGTTTTCTAAGAAAATGATGAAATATTTTTTAAGAAAATGGATAGTAATTTTGTCAACCAAAATAGCAACCAGTTTAATACTTGAAGCAAAAACTAGTATCTTGTAATCATTTTCTTAATTAAAAATAACAAAAAACTACCTACATTTTTTTATTTGAATTAGTATACGTGCAACAATTTTAATGATTGTTTGAAATAGTTTAAAATAAAATATTATTTTTAATTTTTTTAAAATTATGGTTCACCTGTTGCACTTGAAAAAATTTATGAATAAATTTGGGATTATATTGTGAAGTGTACCAGGGTCCAACAACACAACAAATGTTGAGGGATCTTCACGAAAGTTCCAAAATAAAGGGGGGACTAACCTACAACGAGGGGCTAGCACTCCAATGCTTAAGTCAGTAATGTTCTTTACTGAATAAAATAAACGAAAAACTTGAATCTAAGTGAGAATAATGGGTAAGTGTGATTGTATAGTGATAAATTCATGTATAGTGAGCTTGAAATAGCTTAAAAATAGAGAGAAAGTGAGTGAGAGTGTAGTTGCAAAGTAGAGAAAATGTTACTTGACAAATGACTGCACAAAGAGTCATTTTATAGACAATCATGGAGCCGGATCCAGAGTCCAGTTGCAGAATGCCGTACGCCGTTAGAAAGCTACAAAAGTCAGGTATCTTCTTGAAAAAACAATTTTTCATTTGGATAAATATTACCTGAGATATGACTATTTTACTTAGTCTTGCTAGGTCCACCTATGTTTTCGGAAATCAGTTACTTGCTAAGTAAAATGCGAATTCCAGCCGGATCTTTGGAACTTGTTGGATATTTTTTAATATAATGGGTCCCCACGTGTCAACCACCTGTGTGACGTGGAGTCCTTGTTTTATGCTGATTAGGCCTGCTGAAATGGGCCGTCTTCTTAGGTCTGCCCAGTTAGTAGAGATAATGAAGCCTTATGGGCTAAAGGCCTTGCTCCTTAAGCCAGCTGGATTTTACCTGCTGAGCTGCATGGCTAGGGCCTACTTTTTGCCCTTGGGCTTTTAGGAAGAATATTTGAGGGGTCACTCCCCCCGGCCCCCACTCCAGGAGTGCACGACTTGTTGTCGGACTATTGGAGTAGGAACAAATAGACCTGCAAAATTGGAAAAGATTTTCCATCTGGGTTTGCCAGTAGGGAAAGTCTTGCTGCGCTGCAGAATCCTGTGAGCGGAAACACGTGGATTTGGGGGGGATTTGTGCCTATCTGCAGAGAGAAAACTGATTAATCATTGCAAAAAAGTAGGGAAGAGAGATGGGCTTATTTGAGGGGGGTGAAAGACATGCCTCATGATTGGTGCGTCTGCAACAAGCAGGAGAGAGGGACACCGAGTCTAGTGCTAGCGGGATTATTCGGATGTTGAGTATTAAAGCAATTTTTGTCACCTCATATATCTCTCATGCACCAGAGTAAGTCATTATCTTCCTCTCTTTGAAAATTTTTCTTTTCCCCTAGAACTCCTTCCGGAAATATTTTTTCTTCTCTGTAAGTTTTCCAGACTTAGGGTTTTTCACCACCACTATAGCTTTCTTTCTGTTAGTGTTTAGGTATGATTTCCTTGCTCTCTTCTTCCTTTAATTGGGTAGTAATGTCAACTGGTAGCATAGATGAAAAAGCTATTGAGGATGTGTTAATAGATTTAGTAGGTGCCTCTAGGGATGAGGGCGAAAATCCTGCTGCCTCAGACACTACCTCCCACCATGGGGGTGAGAGCGAAGAGGAAGAAAAACAAAGAGGAGATGGAGAGGAAGAAGGTAGAGGACCGCCTGGTCACGTCCGGGGCTGAGCCTTTTAGGATTTATAGGTCTAGGTTGTCTGAGGATGACGCGGTAAGCATCAGGAGAAAGTACGGGATACCTAGTGACTGTGTGATCCAGGTCCTTGCTTTGGATGCTCGCCCAATTTCCCTCCTACTGGATTTTTGTGCTTTTACATAGCCTAATTGGAGGCTGGTGTGCGTTTTCCCTTACCTGCTTTCTTCTATGATGTGGCCACACTATTTAACGTTCCTTAAATTAGCTAGTCCCAAAGTCGTTTAGTCTGGTTTCTGGCTTTCATATTTTAGTGAGCAATTTGGGGGAGACCCCCTCTGCTGCCCATTTCCGTTCCTTCTTTATGCTTAAACGAGTAGGCCCTGGTTTGTTCTACTTCATTTCCTAAGGGAAAGATCGGTTCCTTCCCACCGAGTCCTCTGTGATGGATTGGAAACGCCACTATTTCTTTATCTCTTCCCCATACCTTGGAGGTTCCTTCAAGTGTGGACTGTGAATCTACTTGAACAACAACAATGTTTTACCCGCAACCGACATGCGGCTTTCCAGGCCTTGCTGGACCGTCTAAATATTTTTTCTTTTGATCCCCTCAAGACATCTCTTTTCAATTTTTTTTTCGAGAAAACAACCACAAGGGTACTAATATTAGCGGCCAGAAATGTCACATATGCGCAAGGCAGAGATAACGACATACGTGAAAATAAAGATGACAACACATGCCAAAGGAAAGAAAAACATAATCCAAATAGCACAACAACTTCACAGGGTAGGCAGATTTCGTTGGGCCATGGCGATCAGTTCCGGTCGTCGCCGGCGCCTCCTTCATACAGACCGCGGTTGCGGTGAATCCAGAGCGCCCAACAGATGGTGAGGAAGTGTGCGAACATACCTCGGTCAAGCTCACGATGCAACCCGGCGCAGCCACGAATCCGCTCTAAGGGACTCACCACGCACAGCGGGAGAAAGAACATTCCACCAGTATATGAAGTATGTCCCCCTCGGCACCACCACACCAAACACAAACCCCATCTACCGCAACACCATGTCTCCTCAGGTTAGCCTGCATCGGCAGCGCGTCGTGGCAGCAGCGCCAGGAAAATAACAGCACCTTCGGCAAGGCACGAGTGCGCCAGAGGAAACCCCAACCCTGCTCTGCAGACACATCACTGGGACCAGCCGGAAGACCACGCTGCACAGCAAGGTAGTAAGCATTCTTAACAGTAAAACGCAGCCGCGGGTCGAAATGCCAGCCCCATGTATCAACAACGCCCTCTCAAATTCTGGTAGTCAATATCCATTCAGTATCAACGGGGGAGAACTCGTCTCGGATTCGCGCAGCGTCCCACAGGCCCGGCCCCGCGAGCAGCTCCGCCACCAAATTGCCTGGCGTCAACGTTCGGGCTGGGAAAATTGGACGGAACCCGGAGGGGCGGGGAATCCAGGGATCAAGGGAGATCCGAGTGGTCTGTCCGTCGCCCATGAGACGCCGGGCTCCCGCACTGAGAAGAGGGCGAGCATAGCAAATGGATCTCCAGGCGAAGGACGGACAACCACGCGCCTCCAGTGGGTCGAGAACCGAGGACTCGGGAAAATATTTGGGCTACAACACACGGTACAAAAGAGTGTCGATCCGGGTGAGGAGTCGCCATGCCTGTTTGCAAAGAAGGGCCTCATTAACATCCTTAAGTTTGCGGATCCCCAACCTCCGCTCGTCCTTGGGACGATAGACCTCGTGCCAGGCCTTCCAGTGAATCTTACGGTCCCTATCTTGGTCCCAAAAGAAAGCCGCCGTCATGCGCTCAATCTCCTGAAGTAGGGTATCCAGCAATCGGAAACAACTCATGGCGTATGTGGGGATGGCCTGGATGACCGCTTTAATCATCATAACTCGTCTGGCTTGCGAGAGCCGCTTCACCGCCCAACCATTGAAAACTGTCCAGATCTGATCCTTCAACCCCTCGAAGACTGCGCTCATCGACTTTCCCACCACCGCCGGCAAGCCGAGATATTTATCATGTTTGTCAACCACCGGGATCCCCAGAAGGCCGGCGAGTTCGGCTCGGGTCGCCGCAGGAGTGTTCTAACTGAACACCGCGGTCGACTTCTCCAGGCTGAAGACCAAAAGTATAGAAGTTTTCAAAAAACAAAAAAACACTATCTTATAACCTAAAAAGGAAAGAAACTAACGTTTTATACAAAAATATGCTGAAGTGAGAGGATGAAGAATTTATACATTGTATTAAAATAAATAATTAAATTTAAAAGCTATATAGAGTAGTTAGTATATATAACCAAAATAATTATATGATCTCATGACGCTAAATAAAATTATTCTAATACTAAAAATTTATGCAAAAGTTGGATATTTGCTCCTTAAGAATAACCAACAAATATTTAATAGTATAAGATATATCAATTTTTAAAAATTAGAATTCAAAGATGTTTATGAAAAATAGCAAAAGACAGAATATAATATTATGTAATTAAGGTTAAAAATGTATGGATAAGCTTCAAAATAATAATGAATAAAGATTAAATAATAACATTCAAAATTTATAAGATTGTAAAATTGTTGCATACCAAAATTTTAGGCATAGACTAAATTTTAAAATTATATTATTTTCATATTAATAAGTCAATATATTTAAAGGATGAACTTAGTAACGTTCAAGTTATTATACATAGTAATGAGCCAATTTGTATTGAAGGTTTAAAAATAAAAAAAAGCTATAAATAAGTAACAGAAAGAGAAATACATTTTATGGGAATAATTTGTAAGAATAAGTAAATTTTGAAAAAAGGATAACTAAATATTAGAACAAAAATGGATATTTGCAAAATTAAAGCCAATTTTATTGAATTGAATTTCTTGATAAAATTGTTACTTATACTTCTACTAGCAAGGTGCATGCGTGTTGCGCGTGGACAATTAACACTTGTTTAAAAAAACAATAGTTATAAAAATTATAAATATTTTGCAAACTTTGAATTGTTTTGAAAAATTCATTAATGAGATTTCATAAAAAGACTTAATAAGTTGCTATTATTTATATACAATATAATAATTATTATATTAGTACTTAACTAAATAATTATTATTAATTAACGAATACGTATACATGAAAAAATTTGTGAGTTTTGTTGACTCTATTATCTTTCTATATATCTCCTAACTTTTGTTTGTTTTCATGTTACTATGCTGATTATCTTTGCGGCATTATTGAGATATAGTTCTAATTTTAATTTTTTATGAAAAGTTTTAAGAAAAATATATTGTTCTATTGTGTAGGTTGTAGTAAATTATGCATTTTGCCATAAAACTTATCATCTTTTTTTGGGCCAATTATTTCTCTTTTAGTGGCTAAGTTCATGTAACAGTTTACATATTTGAAGTCAATTTAATTATTTATTAACTAAAGTTCAAAACACTAATATTATCTTAATTTCAATCTATTTAAGTAATTGAAATTAAAATAAATAAGAACAATTTGTTCCTTTTTTTAAACTAAATTTTTACTTCAATTTGACTCAATCTATATAATTCATTTATTAGAGTCCAGTTATTGGTCTAATTACACTATCGATTAGGACTCCTTGATATTGTTAATTTATTTCCTTGAAAAACTATATCTATTTTGTAATTTTAATAAGATTAGTTAGTCATCAGGAAAAAAATTAAAAACTAAACATTTCAAGTTCACTCATATATTTTATGATACTTTATTTTAAAATTAAAATTTTATTCAACGAAAGATCTATAACACATAAATAATTTAATCTAGTCTAACTTAATTCGTCTCCATATTAGAGTTCTACCATACCATTTAAGTTTATATGTGTTTAACACATGATAGAATACTAATTAAATATATTAGTGGAAACAACTCAATAATATATATTCAGTGTTAAGGTTATAATAGGTATTAAAAAAAATGTAATAAAGGTAAAACATGACATGTTTATTTTAAAATTTTATTTGGATAATATCATTATTCAATGTTTTAAGTTTGTACCATATTAATCATAAACTACATAAGTGATAATCAAATTAAAGATATTTATTTAACGATCAAGTAATAAAGAAGTAAAAATTGTTAAAAGATTACTATTAAATTAAGTTTAAATTTTCTTTTGATCGATATCTATATATCGTGTACACTAGCACTTTAAACGCATAACATAAGACCAAGTCAAGTAATTTCATATGCTAAAATTTGATACATGCATTTTTTTTTCAATTATTAATACTAGTATTACATTTCTTAATCAAATAATATTCATAATCAATCAAGACCAAGAAAATAAAAAATAAACTGTCAATATCTAATTAAACTATATTTATATAAACTGAATAATTTTGTTTATCAAGGCTACTTCAACATTAAAATGTTATAACAAAACTAATATTATAGGAAAAATGTACAAATAAAAAATTATATCAAACCTCAAATTTTTATCTTAATAGAAAACTTACAATGTATACTTAAATACAATGACTTTAAATATAAGTTTGGAACCTTAAGTTTTATATTAGATCAAGGATGTTTTATAATTTTTCCCATGGGCATATATATGTATCCTGTCCATCTTTAATTCTTAGGTTAGTGTTCTTTGTTTTGTGATATATAACTCAAAACATAGTTATAAAACTATATTAAATTTCTTTAACCGACATGAGAATAAGAATAAGTATTACATAATAATTTAGAAAAAAAATCTATCTGTGTCTTTTTTCTCTAATAATTACAATAAAGAAACATAACAAAATCAAATTACAAATATACCAGAGGAAAAGTTTATTATTTACCCTTACTATAAGTGATGGTGAGAAATTCGGGAAATGAATAGCCTAAGCACGTTGTCTCGAGTTGTAACAAGGAAATGCAAAGACAAGAAAATAGAAAGTAGAACTTCTATTAATGATATGAAAGTGAATTACAAAATGAGATTCACCCCCTATTTATAGTAAATTTCAGGGGGTGAAAATACAATATTATCCCTGAACTTCTCTCAATCCTACTGTCTTATTAAACTGTCGAGGGCAGCTTCGTCATTCCACGTCCCCCACTTCCTTCCCTCCAACTTCCTTCAATGGCACTAACGTAATAATCTTGAAATCTCGAGGGTATTTTCATAATTTTCCTTGCTTTAATTTCCTATCCCCATCAGGAGCCCCCAACTTCCAAATATTTTCTTGGAAATTTAGAAGTTCTAACGTGTCTAATTGAGGGGTATGTTCTTTAGGTTATCAACTTAGCTGAATCCACTGAGCTACTATTAAGCAGCTATGAGAAGGAGATCCAGCGGTTGAAGGACGCTTTTGAAGATGCTAGAAAGACTTGGAGCGTTGTCAAGGAGAGCTTAAGGCTGCCTTTGCCAAGCAACTTAAATGGAAGGATAACTTTAACCAGGAGATTTCTTCGGGGAAGACCTTCCTGAAATCCGATGCAGGCAAGGCATATTTGGAGTGTGTGTGGGACGACTTCAAGGAGAAGTATGTAGGTTTAGAGGAGTTCCACCAAGCTGTCCTTGGCAAGGCGAGCGAGGTATATGACCAAGTAATTAGGCAGTGTCGCTCCACGCTGAGGAACAGTGGTCGCTTTGGTATTGAGGATTTCATTGTTCTCGACCCCAAGATTCCTGACGAGGAAGGAGACGAGAATGGGGAAGGCGAGGTCGCTGATGATGTGGTTGATGAGACTCCTGCTGATGGAATCCCCTCCTCTGCCATAGAGAAGAATTAGATTTAGACTTAGGATTTGTTTATTCGAATTTCCTTCTCGTAGATTCAAAAAACGTCTTAGGATTACTCAGCTTTTTTTTTTGTTAGTTAGTTTTTTTTTTTAACTTGAGTTCTTAGGTTGCTTTTCTCCCTTTCAAACATTGATATTTTAACAAAACTTTCATTTCTTCGTCATTTTTCTCAAAGAATGGGGAAATCCCCCCTTTTTCGCACTTTAACATTTAATATGCGAGGCAATCCTCCGTTCAGCAAAATCATGAAAGGGAGAGGCCATCCCCCTCCTTTTGGTAAAGTTACATATTTGAGGGGCAATCCCCCTCTTTCAAATGATGTTTTAGATACCAGGGGCGATCCCCCTATGAGAGGCAATCCCCCTCCTGACAAAAGAGTATTTGTGAGGGGCAGACCCCCTCTGATTAATGAAACTTAGATACAAGGGGCAATCCCCCTCTTAATAATGAAACTTAGATACAAGGGGCAATCCCCCTATGAGAATGAGCGTTTGTGAGGGACAATCCCCCTCTTATTAATGAAACTTACACGTGAGGGGCCATCCCCCTCTTCCAAAACTAAAATACAGAAATGAAAAACTCATCAATAGGAAAAACATTTCATTATCATAACTGAAGATTACAAAAACTCTTAAACTAAAACTTTTTACAAATCTCGAAACTAAAAAATTTATGCGAAATACTTCTTTAGGTTGACCACGTTCCATGTGCGCGGTACTTCTTTTCCATCCAACTTTTGCAGGCGGTAAGTTCATTTCCCCACTATCTCGATTATTTGATATGGTCCAACCCATTTGGCGTCGAGCTTCCCGATGTTTCCCGTGGCATCAGCTCTTCTTAACACGAGGTCGCCTACTTGGAAGCCTCAATGCCTAACTCTATCATTGTAAGCTCTTGCCATCAATGTTTTATATGCTTCAGTCTTGACATTCACGTTGCTCCTTAGTTCTTCCAGAAAGTCTAGGTCGACTCTTCTTTCACTTTCATTGGTAGTCGGCTCGTAGCACTACACTCTGAATGTCTCCTCTCCAATCTCTACCGGGATAACAGCCTCCGTCCCGTAAACTAGACTAAACGGGGTTTTCCCCCGTGCTCCGACACGGGGTAGTTCGATATGCCCATAGGACTCCCGGAAGTTCTTCTACCCAATTACCTTTGGCGTCTTCCAGCCTCGTCTTCAAATTTTGGAGGATTATTCGGTTGGTTACCTCCGCTTGACCATTAGACTAGGGAGTTGCTACCGAGGTGTAATATTGCTTTATCTTCAACTCTTGGCAGCACTGGCGAAATTTGGACCCCTGGAACTGCGTACCATTGTCCATCACGAAGGCTCTAGAAATGCTAAAACGACATATGATATTCTTCCACACAAACCTTATAATTTCTTTCTCCGTGATCCTGCTTAACGCCTCTGCCTCCACCCACTTCGAGAAATAGTCTACTGCCACGAGCAAGTACTCTCGTTGGCCTGTTGCTCGGGGGAGTTTCCCCACTATATCCATCCCTCACTAATCGAATGGGCAAGGGCTCTGTAATGGCTGCATATCTGCTGCTGGAACGTGAGTGACATTAGCATGTTCTTGGCACTTTCGGCATTTCTTCATTAAGTCTCCAGTGTCTGCCTACATGGTTGGCCAAAAGTATCCTTGCCTCAAAGCCTTGAGCGCCAAAGCTCTTCCTTCGGAGTGGTTACCGCAACTTCCTTCGTGAATTTCCCTCAGGACGTACTCCGCCTTGTCCCTGCTTATGTACTTGAGATATGGCTGCGAAAATCCTCTCTTGTACAATTCCCCGCCGATCAAGGTGAACCTAGCTGCCCTTGTGCGAATTGCCCTCGCTTTCTTAGGATCCTGGGGCACTTCTCCGGATTTCAGATATGCTTCTAGCTCCTCCATCCACCCTGATGAAGCTCCTTTTGCCATCAAGACTTCATTCTCCTCTACATTCACGTCAGTGTACTCTTGGTTCAACAAGGTTATCTTCCTACTTCTCAGGGGAGCCAATGAACTGGCCAGCTTAGCAAGTTGATCTGCTTCCTCATTTTCGGCCCTCGGAATTTGTTCTAAAGTGAATGTGTCGAATTTTTTCCTCACTACTTGAATTCTTGTCAGGTACTTGGCCATTTGCTCTCCCTTGGCCTCGAACTCTCCGTTTACTTGCTTGACTACCAGCTGGGAATCACTGTATACCCTCACGTGCTTTGCCCCGACCGCAAAGGCCAACTTTCCCCCTGCAATGAGGGCTTCGTACTCTGCTTCATTATTCGAGGCGGCAAAACCAAGTCGGATGGCATAACGTAGCATGTTCCCATACGGCCTCTCAATCAGTATTCCCGCTCCGCCACCTTGAGACGTGGATGAGCCGTCAATAAACATTTTCCAGCACTTCTTCTCTTGCGTGCCTTTTTCTTCTGTCAATTCGAAAATAAAATCTGCCAACGCTTGTGCCTTGATCGCAGGCCGAGGCTGATATTCGATTCCATGTTCACTTAACTCCACCGACCTCTTTACCATTCTCCCAGATGTGTTGGGATCTGCTAGTACCCTCTTCAAGGGTTGATTTGTCAACACTACCATAGGGTGTGATTGAAAATAGGGACACAACTTCCTTGCTGCTGTTATCAAAGCCAAGGCCACCTTCTCTATTTGGGCATATCTCTCCTCTGGCCCTTGCAGGGCCTTGCTCGCATAGTATATTAGTCGATGTTTGCGCTCTTCTTCTCTCACGAGAACCGAACTTACTGCGTCTTCTGAAACAGACAGATACACGAACAGGGTCTCCTCGGGCTCCGGCTTTGTCAATAGGGGTGGTGAAGTAAGATACCTCTTCATGTCCTCAAAAGCAGCCTGACACTGCTCCGTCCAAGAAAAACCTTCCACCTTTCTCAACACCTTGAAGAAGGGAAGTCCTCATTCTGAGGATTTCGACATAAAGCGATTAAGCGTCGCTATCCGTCCCGTCAGTTTCTGGACTTCTTTTATCGTCTGGGGAGGTTGAATTTTCATGATAGCCTCAATTTTTTTCGGATTTGCTTCTATCCCTCTCTGAGAAACCATGAACCCTAGGAACTTCCCCCCCTGAACTCCGAAAGTGCATTTTGTTGGATTCAGCTTCATCCCATACTTCTTCAAAGTGCAAAAGCATTCTTTGAGATCCTTCACATGGTCTTCCCTCCTACGGCTCTTGACCAGCATATCATCTATATACACCTCCATGTTCCTTCCTATCTGCTCCAGGAACATGCCATTTACCAACCTCTGATACGTGGCACCCGCGTTCTTCAAACCGAACGGCATCACTCTGTAGCAGTATGTCCCTTGCTCTGTCATGAAACTTGTCTATTCCTGGTCCTCGCATGCTAACCGGATTTGGTTATACCCTTGAAATGCATCTAGAAAGCTCATTAATTCACATCCTGAAGTTGAATCAATAAGTGCGTCGATCCTGGGCAAGGGGTATTAATCTTTGGGGTAGGCTCGATTTCAGTCGGCGAAATCTATAAACATCCTCCACTTTCCATTGCTCTTTGAAACTAGGACCACATTGGCCAGCCACTCGGGGTAATATACTGGTCGAATATAGTCGACTTGAAGTAGCTTCTCGACTTTCTCGCCAATTATCTTATTTCTCTCCATTCCGAACGCCCTCCTTTTCTGCTTTACAGGTTTTGCCTTTGGGTCCACGTTAAGTTTATGAACCATGACCTCAGGATCTATTCCTTTCATATCCGATAACTCCCACGCAAATACCTCAACAGACTCTTGTAAAAAATCTATGACGAGGCGCTGCGTCTGCGCGCTTAACAACGACCCGATTTTCAATGCCCTCTTGGGATTGCCCAGGAGTTCCACCATTTTGATCTCCTCGAAGGCCTCCATTCTTTGTTTTTCAAATTTTCTCTTTTTGGCCTCTCTCCGGGTGTCTTCTCTTTGCTCCTCTTGGGAGTTTCTTTTGTCTGGCTCAACAAGGTATCCCCCAGGAGACTCCTTGCTGCAATCAAACTTTTATTGCCCTTGCCTTTTTCCCTCAGAGACATCTATTGGCTTCTTTAGTATACTGACATAACATTCTCTTGCTTGCTTCCTGTCCCCCACCACCTTTCCTACGCCTTCAGGTGTTGGGAATTTTACCTTCATGTGATAGGTGGATATCAAAGCCTGGAAGAGGTTCAAACTCGGCCTCCCAAGGATCACATTGTAAGCAGAAGGTGCATCCACCACCAGAAACTTCACAAACTTCGTCACTCGCCTGGAGTATGTGTCTATCGAGATTGGCAACGTGGCCTCCCCTAACGGCACTACTACATCCCCGCTAAAGCTGGTTAAGGGGGTATTGATGGGCGTAAGTTGCACATTGTCGATCCTCATCTAAGAAAAAGCTTTATAAAAAAGGATATCTGCTGAACTCCCACTGTCTATTAAAATCTTCCTCAGCCAAAAGTTTGATACTGAGGCTGCCATAACTATCGCATCATTGCAAGAGGGAAGACTCCCCTCCAAGTCTTGATCATTGAAAACTATCTCCCCCGTGGAATATGCTCGAGGTATCTCCTTGACCTCACTACAGGCAGCCTGGTTGGCAACGTTCCCCGCTGCTCTCGCGGCAGCTTTCCTAGCTTGCCCTGAGTCCCCTCCGGCCGGTCCTCCTGAAATGACCCCAATTACACCAGCGGTCGGAAGGTTATCTTTTTTCTCTTGATCTGCCTCATCCTTAACCCCTATCTCAAGACGGGGTGTCGCTTGCTTACTTTCGCGGGTGACCTCCCGAGGTCCTTACTTCATCTTTGCCACAAATTCCTTTAGGTAACCTCTCCTGATGAGTTTCTCAATTTCATTCCTCAAATGGTGGCAATCCTCAGTGCTGTGGCCTCGATCCTTGTGAAAGTGGCAGTACTTGTCAGATTTCATCCTCCGAGGATTGTCCTTCATCGAATAGGGCTATCTCACTAGCCCCTGTCGTTCAGCCACGGCGAGAACTTGAACTCGTGGAGCATTCAATGGGGTGTACCTCACCAAATCCCCCGGTAGCGGTGGCTTACGTTCCCGCCTGATCCCCTCTAACCTGGGGGGATATCTCCTTTCCTCTTCATTAGCTTTCCGCTTGAGGGGATTCGCTGGATGCAATCCCATTGTCTCCTCTATTCTGATGTACTTTTCTGCTCTCAGCAGCAACTCTTCCTGAGTCGAGGGGGGCTTCCCTGCTATCGACTCCTTAAACCGCCCTCTTCTCAAATTCTGCTGCATGATGCTAGCCAGAAGCTCAGGATTCACGTGTGGGACTTCTAACACTGCTTCGAGAAGCGCTGCACATACTCCTTTAAACTCTCATTCCCCCGCTGAACTATTGTGAACAAGTAAGAAGCGGTCTTGGGATACCGCCTGTTTATTGAGATATGGTGCAGGAAGCGCTGAGAGAGTTGTTCAAACGACTCAATAGTCCCTGGCGGTAGCTAGTTGAACCATGCCATTGCTTTCCCTGAAAGGGTAGTACGAAATAGCTTGCAATATGCCACATGGCTGATGTCTAGTAAATCGGCTCTAGCCAAGAAACGATCAAAGTGATCCTGAGGATCCCCTACTCCTCTATACTCGTTCAAAACTGGAATCTTGACTCCTGGATAGATGGCTTCTGCCAATATGTGGGGGGCAAAAGGACTCTGCCGTGGAGGCGCCACTGCCAAAGGTCGCGCCGGATACCCTGGGGGCCCCAATGGATTGTGGAATATCTGCGGGGCGGGGGGGGGGGGGGGGGGGGGGAGGGGACTCCTCTCTGGTAATGTCCACCTCCTTGCACCAGCGGCACCCCCTCCCGAGGAGATGGGAAATAGTTATCCTCATGTCCTCCATGCGATGGATGCGGGAAGTAATCTTCTTCGCCTATGACCCTATGAGGAGGCGAGGGGTAAAAGTTATCCTCAGCCTGCGTGGCCTTGCTGTTAACCTCCTCCTCATAATCCATGCCTTCGATGGCATCCCCTGGCCTATGCTCACCCAAGGGCGTGTCTTGCCCCCTCCAAGGATTGCGAGGGGGTCACGGGGGCACTACGCGTTCGGCAATATACTGCGCTACGGTCCTCTCGGCAGCTTGAGCGGATGCCTCTTCCACCAACTGGCGAAGAGCCTCGTGAGTTATATGGATAACCGGAGGTGGAGGTGGGGCCTCAACCTCCTCGTGCCTCTCTTCCTTTTGGCTTCGCGCTGGTGGTGGATTCTCCAGGGCGCGGTCTTGCTCCTCCTCTCCTCTTCTTGTTTCAGGGTCTTCTTGCCCCACGTTCGCACTCCTTGCTCTTGACCGAGTGTTCATCCTTGATGCCTAGACTAGCTTCCCACAGACGGCGCCAAGCTGATGGTGAGAAATTCAGGAAATGAATAGCCTAAGCACGTTGTCCCGAGTTGTAACAAGGAAATGTAAAGACAAGAAAATAGAAAGTAGAACTTCTATTAATGATATGAAAGTGAATTACAAAATGAGATTCACCCCCTATTTATAGTAAATTCTAGGGGGTGAAAATACAATATTATCCCTCAAGTTCTCTCAATCCTACGGTCTAGATTAAACTGTCGAGGGTAGCTTCATCATTCCACATCCCCCACTTCCTTTGCAACTTCCCTCAGGTAACCACCGCCTACTTCCCTCCAACTTCCTTCAATGGAACTAACGTAATAATCTTGAAATCTCGAGGGTATTTTCGTAATTTCCTTTGCTTTAATTTCCTATCCCCATCAATAAGAATCAACAACAAATTATTACTTGTTTTGGCTTTCTTTTCCTATCATTTATCTTTTATATATTTTTCAAACATTATATTATTTTATTAGGGTAATCAAAACAAAATATGAAAAGAAAATGTAATAGTATAAAGTAAATACCTTTCTTACTTTATGTTTTTAAATCTGAATATTTAAAAACTATAATTTAAACAAAAAATAGTTTCAAAATTATTTACTCTATTAGGCTGGTTAATATGAAATTTAAGATTATATTACAATAATTATAGAATTACTCGAGTAAATAAATATATCATGAACAATCGATTTGTTAAATGAAATTGAAAAGGTGTATATCCAAATAATATTATAATTTAATAATTATTTATTAAACCATCAATTCCTTTTGATTTAGTAACAAAGTTATTTAAAGTTAAGATTTTATATTTTTTTCTTTATTTTTCCAATAAATTAATCTGAATTTATACTTGAGAATTATAATTGTTGTGCACTAATCAATTACTGTAAAAAATTATAAAAGTATCACTTCATATATTATAAAAAAGTAAAGCCTTTGAACTCTAATTTCATATGAATTGGTTTTATTTGAAAATCTAATGTAATCAAAATATTACGGTAGAAGGAAACCACATTGACAATATTAATAGAAGAATAGAAAACATAAAATGACACTTGGTATTATATTTAAATTGTGCTCTTATTAAAAGAAAGCCCATCTATGCCCTCATTTTCTATTATTAATACATAATAATAATTATATTATTACTTATTAGGGAAAATCGCTTCAAGAAACTTTTTGAATATTTTAGAAGTCTTATGGTATTGATTATACTGTTCGATAAAATAAATATACGTACAGAATTGTATTTATAATTAAAAATGAAAGTTTTCTGTGCTCAAATGATTAAAATACTTTTTAAATTAAAATTTTCATAAATGCCAACTGATGTTTATTAAAAATCAAGTGATTAACTTCAATAAAAATTTTCACTTAATTAATAGCTCCCTCAAATTCTCTTCTATGATTCATTAGACTTGTGATGTTCAATTTTTAAAATAAGGTAGGTACTTACTTTTTGAATTTTCCCCGGGTTAAATGCAATTTGCCTCCCTATGTTAATCAAAAAGAGTAATTACCCTCCTGTGAAGAAATAACTAGCAATTTACCCTCATGCGTTATTCAAAATGCAGCAAACAACCCCCTCAGAGGGGGATTTTTGCTCCGTCTTTAGGGGGTTTTTTGCTCCATTTTTTAAAATACAGGGGGTAAATTGCTATTTATTTTTTTCATAGGGGTTTTTTGCTCCATTTTTTAAAATACAGGGGGTAAATTGCTATTTATTTTTTTCATAGGGGTTTTTTGTCACATTTTGCATATCACAAGGGGATAATTGCATTTTTCCCAATTTTCCCCTTATGAACTTTTTGATTTTATAATTAATTTTCTTAATTATACTTATCTTTCATCTCTATATTTGTGATGATAAATTCATCATTATTTTATGTGAAAACATTGATACTTAATCTACTTTTTCTTTTGGCTTCTTTTAAAATTTTAGATCTTATCATTAATTCTTTCTGTAATATTTCTACATGTGGAGAAAATACCAATTCAAATTTAAAATAATTTTACTCGGGTTATAAATTTTTCTTCCATTTTTGGGTAAGAAATACTTTGATTGCGTATTGAATATATAGACAGATGTCGCCGCTGCGAGGTGGGGAAGCAACTTGTAGTGATTTCACTCCAGAAGGCCTCGAGTCACAGTTGCGGTATAGGGCCAACGAAGGGAGACGTGCAGGCTACGTTTGAGCTTTTTTGGATGGTAAATCCACACCAATTCATTATGTATGGATGATGAATTCCTTTCTATCCATATATTAATTTGCTCAACTTACAAAGTATGATCTTAATATTTTTATTTTATTTTTTAATTTTGATGCCAATTATTTTTAAAGTTATTTATAATATAATTCTCTACGTACTAATTAAGTTTTCATTTGATTTTTCATGATGTTAACTAAAATTGGGGAACATGCTTTAAATTGGTCAATAATGCTTTGTGGAATGGATTGAAGTGCTACAATTTATTCTTTTTTAACTATATTTAATTTAGAGATCGATTAAGAATTTAATGAGATAGAACTTAAATTACATATTTCTAAAAAAATATTTCGTAGAATTTAAACAAATCGAGCAAATACTTCAATACATTATATATTCAGTAGCTCAATCAATGGTTCTCGTTTCATTAATTAAACATCAATAATATTATCTATTATGATACAAAATTATGTCACTGTAATTTTATGAGGTTATTTTAGCCATTAAAAAGTTACGATATTAAAAACATCCCAAATTAATACTTATACTTTTAACTATGATATAGATATACAACATGATATGAAAATATGATTTATTATATACAAATATTATATATAATAGATATTAGAATCATATTATCATTTAATTTTCACATGATTATAAATCTAATTAAAAGGTAGTCTAAATTACTTATATAATATATACAACAAAAAGATTATATTAATTAATTAGTTTACTTTTACATCCCTATGTTTATAATAAAAAAAATATCATTTAAATTAATCCATATTTTAAATTTACTTCACTAATGAAATATGATTTAATTTTTCCTATTTGTACAAATTAGGGAAAAAATAAATAATTATTTATTTATTACTAAAGTTGTTTATTATATAATTTTCTTGTAATAATCTCTTTAATTTCTATTTTATTCCTTGTGTTGGTGGAAAATAGTTTAAATTTCCGAATATGTTTCATGAAATAAACTGAGTGGAATAAACATAAAATCATTGACTAATTTTATTAACTTAGAGTCAAATTTAAAATATAAATGTACAGAAATTAAATTACCTATTATTGAAAATGATACAATATAATTCTTATAGATCAAGTAATTATAAGTGCATTAAACATCTCAAAAATCATAAACTTATTTAATTCATAGAATGAGTTTTTGAATAATATTATTACGATTTTATAACTAATATTATAAATACAATTAATTATGAAACCACTTATGAAGTAAGTGATCTTATTCTAAGTTTTTTTTTCGTAAATAATTGATTAATTTGTAATATAAACTTATTGAAAGTCAATGTTTCTAATTGAACTTTATTTTTGTTGAACTAACGGTATTATACTATTTAATTAGGTACCCCAAGATATTATTAATTGACATTATAAAATTATATGTTCTATATGCAATTTTAATATTTGTAATCATCACAAAGAACTACAAAAAAAATTGAAACACCTAAAGTTACTCATGTTTTTGTTAGTATAGATGACCGTGAGGCCAATCTTGTTAGGTTTATGTAACCTATTTCTGACATTAAGTGTTTAAATAAAGTTCTTTCTGAATAAAAACTGATGTTCAGTTACGGCATTTATACTTTGATTTTGTTCACTTATTGTTTTGATATGTATTACTATTCAATGCACAACCAAAGCCCACAGACCAAAAGATTAATCTAGGAAACTAGACTACGCATAGGATGACAAGTCATGAAATCAGTTTCTGTGGATCGGTCTAAAAATACTCCAAGTCAAAGGACCTCGAGATAGGGTATCGAGGGTCCATTCGAGACTTGAATTAAGTGATTGCAGTCGCGTTTCATCGACGAGTGACGAGAGTCATCCATGCAATACTAGTGGGTTAGTTAGCTCGGTTCCAGCTGATTAAGGTGACTCGTGGGAATCATCATATGAGAAACCTTGAGTGGGTTGGTCGGTATGACTTGGATTCCCGGTTCCAACAGTAAGAAATTGGTCCTCGAACTTGAGGTACTATTGTGATCACATACACACCATGCTTGTATCTTAGGTTTGGCAAGAGGCTATCAAGTCGAGAGACGTGATTGCTATAAGCCCTATCTAATGCAGTCAAGATGTGTAGTGTGGACAGTAGGTCCCAAGATAGAATTCGTCTCCTGTCAAACAATTGACAGTAATGTTTCACTTATACTCTGAGATGAAAGCCTAGGGAAGGCGTGTGGATCGTCATGGGAGGAGGGCGAATGCGGAAGCGCGATATAAAATAGATAACAAAAATTTAAAGCATGCTCATACATAAATGTAAATTACACGTTCAAAGGGTGTTCCTTGAACCTCCCGGGCATTCGGTGTATCTCATGACTAAATTAAAAGCATGCAAATCATGGAAGTCATAGGGTATAGAAACGAAAAACACCAAAACGAAATAACCTACCCGGTTGTCGTTTTGTCTTCAAACCACTACTCGCGTAGTTCCCCGGTTTGCACCAAAATCTCGAATATGAGACCCTCTAAATCGTACAAGCAATCCGCCCATGTATCTTGATCCTCGTTCTAGCCAAGTGTATGTATTTAGAGAGGTGGATCGACCAAACATTATGAATTAACGTGATCAATCCTCCTAAGGTTCAATTGTATGAAACAAAGAAAGCAGAATGCTCGTTCCGATACTAGCTGGTGGAGGAGAGCGAAAACTAAGTCAAAGGGGAAGATCCAATAGAAAACCTGTTTAGAAACCTGTTCAAATTAAAAAAAAAAAAAAGTAGAGAAGGCCGTGACAGTCTTAGAAGGAAACAACACCAACAACCCATTGGTTGGTTAGGCAGTGAGACAGGGAATGACTTCTGCTATAGCACAACTATGTACTAAGTTGCTTCACTCCTTGCTTCATTCTTTTTTGTCTAAGTTTACCAAAAAAGTAGTCTTGGGAAAGGGGGGTGGACGAGCAAAGAGGGAGAGACGAGTGGGGTGTGTGTGTGTGTGTGTGTTTTAATTTTCATCATCTTTCTAAAGTTTTAACCTAGGATTATATATAGAGGAGGAATCCTATTCCTCTTCAAAGTCCAACTTTACAAGCTTGGTTTGACTAGGATTTTGACCTAGTCAAAGTCCTAGTCAAACTAGGCTTAGATTGGTCAAACCAATCTTGGCCATTGATCTCTCCTCTTCAATCTCAACCATCCATTTATTTTATAGAATATTTAAATCCCATTTAAATAATCCATAGGACTTTTTAAATAAATAAATAGAATAAATAATAATATTTATTTTAAGCTCACTTAATTTATTCCAATAAATCTAATTTATTTATTTAGTTAATTTCTCTTAATCCAATTAAAGGAGTCAACATCCCAAGATAAAGAGAACCGATTAAATCCAATTTAAATCGTTCAACCTCTCTAAATTAATTCCGAATTAAATACATTTAATGCGTGCGGATTGTGTGTGACTCTTTAGGTTCACCCTCAGCTAGACTTGGTCGAATTCCCAACCATCCTATGACAGGAATTCGTCTGTCACCATGGGTGGCCATCTAGCAACGGTCCATGGCGCTAGAGACTATGTGAATGTTTATGGTGTGAACATTTAGGCTCTTTAGTACGTCTATCCTTCCACCTACAATCTCACTGCTTAGAGTCTAGGGCATGAAAATATAGGTACCCATTTTCAATCTAAGCCTTGCCTCGTCCATACTAAACGTCACAAGGGTCCTACCCTTTTGTTCAGTTACTGTGGCCCCAGATTTATTAGGAACTAGTCTCAAAGTAAAGTGAGATATCACTGTAAGCCTTCTGATAGGAGATGGATCCTCTCTTGAGACCTACTGTCACACTACACATCTTGACTGCACTAGATAGGGCTTATGACTACCGAGTGACTACAACTTGGCAGCCTCTCGCCATACCTAAGATACAGGCATGGTGTCCAGGTGATCTCAGTAATCCCTCAAGTCCAAGGATCAACTTGTACTGTTGGAACCGAGAATACAAGGCATACCTGACTGACCCTACTCAAGGTCTTCCATATGACGGTTCCCACGAGTCACCTCAGTCAGCAGCCACCTAGCTGGTTGACCCACTAACACTGCATGGACGAGCCTCATCACTAGTTGATGAAATGCGACTGCAGATGCTTAGTGCAAGTCTTAGATGGATTCTCGATGCGCTATCTCGAGATTCCTTTACTTGGAGTATTTTAGACCGATCCGGAGAAACTGATTTCATGAACCTACCATCCAATGCGCAGTTCCAGTTTCTCGAAATGTGGTTCCGAGCTGTGGGCTTTGCTTGTACAGTGAACAGCTAATATAAAGCAGTACAGTGAACACAGACAAAGTATAAGCCAAATGAACATCACTTTCTTATTGATTACAAAACTCTAAAATTGTTCAGACATAGGTTACATTAGCCCAATCAGATTGGCTTTACGGTCACCTATTCTAACAATCTCCCACTTGACCTAAAGCCAATCGCCCATATACCTAATCCCCATCTTCTCAAGATGCTGTGTATGAGCAGTTTGTGACATAGGCTTTGTCAACGGATCTGTTGTGTTGTCTGCTGAGCTGACTCGGTCCATCCGGACGTCACCTCTTCCTACCATTTCCCTCAAAAGGTGGTAGCGTCTAAGAATGTGCTTGGATCAGTGATGGGATTTGGTTCCTTTGCTTGCGATATCACTCTGTTGTTATCACAGATGATAACCATGGGCTCGGTAATGGTAGGCACCACACCTAACTCTTGGATGTAGTTTCTCATCCAAACTGCTTCTTTGGCAGCTTCTGAAGCTGCTATGTATTCGGCCTCAGTGGTGGAATCAGTCGTGGTTGCTTGCTTGGAACTTTTCCATGCCACCACAGCACCATTGAGCTTGAATAGATAACCCGACTGAGACTTGGCATTGTCGTCATCCGCTTGGAAGATAGCATCGCTAAAGCCTTCCAGGATTAACTCTCTATTGCCACAAACCAAGAACATTTCCTTAGTCCTCTTCAAGTACGTCAGGATGTTCTTGACCGAATTCCAATGTGCCTCGCCTGCACAGGACTGATATCTACTCGTTACACTTAAGACGAGCGATGTCAGGCCTCGTGCAGTGGACAACGTATTGGATGCTGCCTACAGCAGAAGGATAGGGGATGCTCTTCATCTTTTCAAGTTCCTCATCAGTCTTGGGAGACTGTTTCTTGGACAACTTGATCCTATGCCTCATGGGAAGGAAACCTCGTTTGGAGCTATCCATGTGAAATCTTTTCAGGATTTTCTCCATATTCGAGTTTTAGGTCAATCCTAACATTCTCTTAGATCTGTCCCTGACGATTTGGATGCCTAGAATGTAGGAGGCTTCACCCAAATTCTTCATGAAAAATTGAGTGGATAACCATGCTTTTGTGTTACTCAACATTCTAACATCATTACCTATGAGTAGAATGTCGTCCACATAAAGTACTAGGAACAATATAGAGCTCCCACTGACCTTCTTGTATATACAAGGGTCGGATTCGTTTTTGATAAAATCATATCCTCGTATGACTTCATCAAAGCGAATGTTCCAACTACGGGATACTTGTTCGAGGCCATAGATGGACTTCTGGAGACGACAGACCTACTGCTCTTCTTCGGCAACCGTGAAGCCCTCCGGCTGATCCATGTAGATCTCTTCCTCAACGAAGCCGTTGAGAAATGCCATTTTCATGTCCATCTGCCATATTTCATAGTCCTACCATGCTGCTATGGCAAGCAGGATGCGAATGGACTTAGCCATGGCTACTGGCGAATAGGTATCCTCAAAGTCGACCCCGGGTTGCTGAGTGTACCCTTTCGCCACCAGCCTAGATTTGAAGGTCATAACTTCTTCATCAATGCCAAGTTTATGCTTATAGACCTATTTACACCCGACTGGTTTAACACCTTTGGGTGGGTCTACAAGTGTCCAAACTTGGTTCTCGTTCATGGAGTCTATTTCGGTTTTCATGTCCTCAAGTCATTTTTCCGAGTTGATGTCAGACATTGCGTCCCCATATGTCTTGGGATCCTTGTCCAATTCACCGGTCATGCTTAGAAACTCATACCTCACGGGAGGGCAAGGCACTCTAGGTGACTTGCGGAGGACGGGAACGTCAGCGGTAACTGTGGGCGTAGACATGACAGGAGCTGGCGGTTCAGGTGCCGGGGCTAGCTCCTCCTGAGGTTGTTCGACACGCCTGGCATGCTGAACCTCACGAGGTTGCTCAACCTGTTGGGTATCTATCCTAAAACCTCTAAGTGAGGTATTCGTAGCTTTTGGTATAGATGATTGATTCGTCTCACTTGACTCCTCAAGGATCAGTTCATCACGTTGGACACCCATTAGAAATCCTTGTTCCAAGAACACTGCATTCCTTGAAACAAATACCTTTTCCTCCAAGGAGTCATAGAAATAATAACCTGCAGTTTCTTTAGGGTATCCAATGAACAAACTAGACATTGATTATAGCTTATCTCCCACTAGCCTCTTGACGTATGCAGGGCTACCCCACACTTTCAAGTAGTTGTAGGATGCAGGCTTGTCGTGCCATATCTCATATGGTGTTTGGATCACTGCACTGGTCGGCGCTAAGTTTAATAACTTGGTTGCAGTTTCCAGTGCATAGCCCCAAAAAGACAAGGGCAATTCGGTAAAACACATCATGGATCGGACCATGTCTAATAAGATTCGATTCCTCCTTTCAGAGACACTGTTTAAGTGCGGTGTCCCAGAAGGTGTCCATTCAGAGACTATACCGTTTTCTTTATGATAATCGAGGAATTCATTACTAAGGTATTAGCCGCCTTAGTCTGACTGTAGGACTTTAATTTTTCACTCGGTTTGGTTCTCGACTTCAAGTCTGAATTATTTAAACCTCTCAAGAGCTTCAGACTTGTACCTCATCAGGGAAACATAACTGTACCATGAATGATCATCGGTGAAGGTTATGAAGTAGGAGATACGACCTCGGGCTTGCGTCCTTAGTGGTCCACACACGTCTGTATGGACCAAGTCCAATAGACCCGTGGCAAGCCTGCTTTGTCCTACAATGGGCTTCTTGGTCATTTTCCCTATAAGGCAGGATTCACAAGTTGGAAGATCACTCAAATCCCCAACCTCTAGGTTCTTTGAGTCTACCAATTTCTTCATCCTTTCTTGAGAGATTTGACCTAACCTTGCATGCCATAGTCGTGCGTTCCTGTCATTATCTACTTTACGTTTGTGTTGAGCATTCGTAACAAAAGTTTATTGTTGTAAGATATAGAGACCGTTATTAAGTGTACCAAGCAGACGAGTAAATCCACCCTTCATCAAATAAAATCAATTTTTATTGATCGGAAACTCATAACCACTATTGTCTAACAATGGAATGGAAATGATGTTTTGATCATGCTAGGTACATAATAAACCTGCTCTAATTCTATACTAATATGATCACTAACTACTAAGGTGGCGGATCCTATGGCTTCTGCCGAGATGGCCTTGCCATTTCAAAGCTTTAGGATTATTTCACCGCTACTCAGTTTTCTGCTTCTTTTCAACACCTGCAAGTCATTGCAAATGTGAGCTCCACAGCCGGTATCTAATACCGAAGAGGTAGAGTTAGTAACCATATTAACCTCAATCACAATATACCTTGCTTGGAGAGGAGTTTGGGGCAATCCCTCTTCCAATGCCCTTTCTCACGGCAATGAATACATATGTCATTTTCCCTTGACTATTGCTTTGAGTCAACCTTTCTTTTTCCTTTGCCTTTCCCCACCTTGGTAACGGGAATACTATTAGTGTTGGTAGCGGCTTTCACGGCCTTTCCTTTTTCCTTCTTCCTTTTCCAACGTCCGACACCCTTGCCTTTCATTTTGGAAGTTGAAGCTCTCCAAATAATACCGACGGCAGAGACTTTTTGGTCATGCCTCGTGTTGAACCAACATATTGATTAACTCATGGATACACTTCTCAAGAGTATTCATGTTGTAGTTAACAATGAATTGGTCGAAGGAGGGTGGGAGTGACTAAAGGATCGCATCAACGTACGTCTCGTTATCAAAGCCCTACTTTGAGGTCTTCGAGCTTTTCCACCAAAGTAAGCATCTTGACCCCATGCTCATGTACAAAGGACCTTTCGGTTATTTTGGTTCCAAAGAACACCTTCGTCGCGACATACCTAGTATGCCGGTCCGGGACTTAAGGACAAGCGGATCCGCTCGGGAGCGCGAGTGAAAGCGAGAAGCACAAAAAAATACGTAAATTTAAATAAATAAATAAACGTAATCCCAAGGGGTGTACCCTTGGGTGCTCAACCGGGCGTTCAATGTAGGATGTATCAACATAAAGCGCACATTATACATAGGGCATAGATGATATAGAAAACTACGAAAGCATAATTAACTGTTACCTCTGTAGTTTTCACGCGTGCGCAGCTACTTGCTTTGTTCCTTCTTCGGAATGTCTACCAAGTTCAAACGTATGAACTCTCCAAAGGTGATCCGCACCATACTGGAAGAAACACACATTTTCCTTGCTAGAAGAAAACGGTGAAGGACTAGCGGATCCGCCCGGGAGCGCGAGCGGAAGCGAGAAAGCGAGGAAATAGTGCGTAAATTTAAATCTAATTTAAATAAACGAATCCAAGGGGTGTACCCTTGGGTGCTCAACCGGGCGTTTGATGTAGGATGTGTAAATATTAGAAATGAATATTAAACACATAGGGCATAGATAAATATATATGATCAATCAAAGCGTAATAAATCGTTACCTTTGATTGTCTAGCGTATGCTCCCGGCTACTTGTGTTGTTCCTTCTCCGGAATGCTCACGAAATCCAAACGTATGGATTCTCCAAAGGTGATCCACACCACACCGAAAGAAACACACGTCCTTCTTGCTAGAAAAGAACGGGTTAAAGAAGGAACCGGTTTAAGAGAAGAACACTATGAATTATTGCTCTCTTAAACTTACTTTGTTCTTCTTCTTGATTCAAAATCAACTGAAGAATACAAGTGTGAGAGAGGGAGAGAGGGCCGAGGGTTGACAGAGAGGAGAGGGATTTTGTCTTCTCTTTTTCCTAGAAAAAGATGAATAATAAATCACATATGCTTGGTGTTGTATATTCTAATATATATACATAATTAATGTGATTATTGGAATGTGTCTAGGTTCATCCAAGGATGTCTAGATTCATTCCAATCAATCACCATCAATTCTTCAATCAAGCCTACCAAAATTTATGGTATGATCAAATCATACCAAAAGGGAAGAGCTTGATTGGAGTTGATTTGTCTCTTTTCAAAAGAGATAAGTAAACATACCACCTAGCATGAAACATGGCTGATTTTGCTTCCTCCAAGGGAGCATGTCGGCCATGTTTAATTAAGGAAAGAAGTCCAACTTTTTCCTATTCCAAAATAGGAATTATTTCTTCTCTTGAGTAAATTTAACGAACCGGGTTTTATCGTAATCCAATTATGACGAACCCAATATTAAATCCAATTTAATGTCCATTTAAATTATCCTCGTTGATCTTTTAATCCAATTAAAAGATCCAATGTCTCAACGTCTCAACTTTCCAGATTTAATCAAAAATCCAATTTACCGATTAAACGAAAGCCCGATACAATATCGGCCCGTCCATCCAATGGACTTTCCCTTAAGTAATCTAATTACTTATTTTATCCTTCGAGATTGACTCCAAGTCTATCTCTCAACCTCCTCGGTGATTTGTGTGTGACCCTTTAGGTTCACCCTCAGCTAGACTTGGGCCCATGTCCCACAAGGGCCCGTTACCATGGGTGGCCGTCTAGCAATGGTCCATGGCACTAGAAACTAGGTGAATTGGCGTGAACATTTAGGCGCCGATTCCGTACGGGTACGATCCTTCCGTCTACTGTCTCCCGGCCTTAGTCTAGGGTATGGAATTGGGCGTCGGTTCCCATCCTTGACTAGGCATCTATGCTTAATACTCGAGACCACGTATGCTTCATTGCGTCGACACAGGAAACCATTCCCTGTTCGACCAACCACTGTGGGCACAGCTTCAAACAGCATGAACGTGTCTCCGAGCGCATAGGAGATACCTCTGTCACATACTGACAGGGGACGGATCCTCTTCTTGGAATCCACCGTCCTCGCTACACACTCCGACTGCACTGGACAAGGTTTATGATAATCATCTTACAGAATGATTACCTCTCGCCAGATCCAAGATACAACCGTCATGTGCACGCGACTGCCATGATCCCTCAAGTTTGAGGATTACTCCCGTACTATCGGAACCAGGGAAAACCAATCATACCGACCAAGCCTCCAAGGCTTCCATATGATGATCCCCGCGAGTCAGTCCAGTCGGCTCGACCCCAGTCGATCAACCCATCAAGATCGTGTAGGCGTCCCACGTCTGTCGCCGATGAAACACGGCACTCATCCAGAACACGACTCTTGACGCTAGTCTCAATAGGACTCTCGATGCCCTGTCTCGAGGTCCTCGACTTGGAACGTTTCAGACCCAACTCTTAATCAGTTGGTTTCATGACCACCATCCAATGCGTGGCCCAACTGCACGAGTTGTTATCCATGGTCTGTGGGCTTTGTTGCGATATAAGTTAAACACCATTTTAACAAATGTAAGCTGAGCGCAACAAAGAAGGTACCATTGGTGACGAATACTCATCTTATTCATCACATAATAATATTACATTTACATCAAATTGTCAGATAGGTTACAAATCGCCAAACCTATTGGCTTTATGGTCACCTATTCTAACAAACGGGTTTAGAAAGAATCGATTTAAGAAGATAAACACTATTGATTAGTGTTCTTCTTAAACTTACTTTGTTCTTCCCTTTTGATCCAAGATCAAATGAAGAACACTAGTAAGAGAGGGAGCGAGGGGGCCGAATATTTAGAGACAGGAGTGGCCGATTTTTAGTTTTTCTTTTCCTCGAAAAATGAATTATAAGATCTCTGGCATAGGTGTTAGTATACACTCATATATATACATAATTAATTTGAGTATTGGAATGTGTCTAGGTTCATTCAAGGATACCAAGATACATCCCATTCAATCACTATTAATTCTTCAATCAAGCCTATCAACTTTTAGGTATGAAATCATACCAAAAGGGAAAGGCTTGATTGGAGTTGTTTTGTCTCTTACCAAAAGAGACAAGTCAACTACCACCTATCATCCAACATGGCCGAATTTTGCTCCCTCCAAGGTAGCATTTTCGCCCATGCTTATTTAGGGAAGAAGTCCAATTTCTTCCTATTCCAAAATAGGAATTAATTCTCCTCTCGGGTCAAAATTTAATGGACCGGGTTTTTACCGTAATCCAATTACGACGAACCCAAAATTAAATCCAATTTAATCTAATGTCCACTTAAATAGTTTCCGCAGATCTTTTAATTCAATCAAAAGATCCAACATCTCAACTTTCCATATTTAACGATAAATCCCATTTACCGATTAACAAGGGTCCGATACAATATCGGCCCGCCCATCCAATGGACAATCCCTTAAGTAATCTAATTACTTATTCATCCTTCGAAATTGACTCCAAGTCAATCCTCAACCTTCTCGATAATTTGTGTGTGACCCTTTAGGTTCATCCTCAGCTAGACTTGGGCTCGTGTCCCACAAGAGCCCGTTACCATGGGTGGCTATCTAGCAACGGTCCATGGCACTAGAGATTAGGTGAATGTTGGCGTGAACATTTAGGCGTCGATTTCGTACGGGTATGGTCCTTCCGTCTACCATTTCCTGGCCTTAGTTTACAGTATGGAATTGGGCGTCGGTTCCCATCCTTGACTAGGCATCTATGCTTAATACTCGAGACTACGCATGCCTCATTGCATCGACACAGGAAACCATTTCCTATTCGACTAACCACTGTGGCCACAGCTTTAAACAGAATGAATGTGTCTCCGAGTGCATAAGAGATACCTCTGTCACATACTGACAGGGGACGGATCCTCTTCTTGGAACCCACCGTCGTCGCCACACATTCCGACTGCACTGGACAAGACGTATAATGATCATCTTACAGAATGATCACCTCTCGCCAGATCTAAGATACAACCGTCCTGTGTACGTGACTGCCATGGTTCCTCAAGTCTGAGCACTACTCTCGTACTATCGGAACAGGGGAAAATCCAATCATACCGATCAAGCCTCTAAGGCTTACATATTATGATCCCCGCCAGTCAGTCTAGTCGGCTTGACCCTAGTCGACCAACCTATCAAGATCGTGTAGGCGTCCCATGCCTGTCGCCGATGAAACACGACACTCACCCAATGAACACGCCTCTTGATGCAAGTTTCTATAGGACTCTCGATGCCCTGTCTCGTGGTCCTTGACTTGGAATATTTCAGACCCCACTCTTAAATAGTCGGTTTCATGACCACCATCCAATGCGTGGCCAAACTACATGAGTTGTTAATCATGTTCTGTGGGCTTTGTTGCGATATAAGTAAAACACCGTTTTAACATATGTAAAATGAGCGCGACAAAGAAGGTACCATTAGTGACGAACACTCATTTTATTCATCACATAATATTACATTTACATCAAGTTGTCAAATAGGTTACAAAACGCCAAACCTATTGGCTTTTTGGTCACCTATTCTAACAATCTCCCACTTGACCTAAAGCCAATCACCCATTGACCTCAAACCCCTCTTATCCAGATGCTGAGTATGGGCAACTTGCGACACGAGCTTAGTAAGTGGATCTGCTATGTTTTCTGCGGAGCTGACTCGGTCCATCCGAACATCACCCCTGCTAACCATATCTCTGAGCAGATGGTAGCATCTAAGAATATGCTTAGATCTGTGATGAGATCTCGATTCCTTTGCTTGCGCTATGGCCCTATTGTTATCGCACATGATAACCACTGGCTCAACGATGCTAGGTACTACACTTTCTTGGATGTAGCTCTTCATCCAAACCGTCTCCTTAGCAGCTTCCGAAGCTGCTATGTATTCAGACTCTGTGGTGGAGTCTGCCGTGGTAGCCTGCTTGAAATTCTTCCAAGCAACCACGCCACCATTTAGTCTGAACACAAAACCAGACTGAGACTTGGCACCATCGTCATCCGACTGCAAGCTAGCGTCGCTATAGCCTTTCAGTATCAACTCTCAACCACCAT
This sequence comes from Sesamum alatum, assembly GCA_034509735.1. NCBI lineage: Eukaryota > Viridiplantae > Streptophyta > Magnoliopsida > Lamiales > Pedaliaceae > Sesamum > Sesamum alatum. Next base: position 24,537,569 of record JACGWO010000001.1, on the reverse strand, counting down.
AGATAAAGAACATGTCCTTAGTCCTTTTCAAGTACTTTAGGATAGTCTTGACTGCACTCCAGTGTGCCTGGGTAGGATAGTCTTGACTGCACTCCAGTGTGCCTGGGTAGGATAGTCTTGACTGCATTTCAGTGCCTTCTAGGCACACGACTGATATCGACTAGTCCTCTCAAAGCGAAAGCCACATCAGGTCTAGTGCACTGGACAACATACTGAATGCTGCCCACGGCTGAAGCATAGGGGATGTCCAACATCCGTTTAAGCTCCTCATCAGTCTTAGGAGACTGCTTCTTGGAAAATTTAATTCCATACCTCATAGGAAGAAATCCTCGTTTTGGGTTTTCCATCTTGAATCTCTTCAAGACTTTCTCAACATACGAGGATTGGGCCATTCCTAACATCCTTCTAGATCTATCCCTGTAGATCTTGATGCCAAGGATGTAGGATGCCTCGCTCATATCTTTCATAGAGAATTGCGTTGACAACCAGGCTTTAGTGGTTCCCAACATCTTAGCATCATTCCCAATCAGCAAGATGTCATCCACATAAAGCACTAGAAACGCAACCGAGCTCCCATTGATCTTCTTGTATACATAAGTATCGGACTCGTTCTTGATGAAATCATATCCCTGTGTGACTTCATCAAAACGTATGTTCCAGCTTCAGGAAGCTTGTTTGAGGCCATAAATGGACCTTTGGAGATAGCAGACCTTCTGTTCTTCTCCAATAGATGTGAAACCTTCTGGTAGATCCATATAGATCTCTTCCTCCACAAAATCATTGAGGAAGGTGATTTTCACGTCCATCTGCCATATTTCATAGTCATACCATGCTGCTATGGCAAGCAGTATCCGAATGGACTTAGCCATTGCTATGGGCGAGTAGATTCCCTTAAAATCGACCCCGGGTCGCTGAGTGTAACCCTTCGCCACAAGCCTGGCTTTGAAGGTTGTAACCTCCCCGTCAGCTCCAAGCTTACATTTGTAGACCCATTTACACCCTACGGGTGTTACCCCTTTGGGTGGGTCCACTAGGGTCCAAACCTAGTTTGTACCCATCAAGTCCATCTCGGATTTCATAGCCTCCAGCCACTTATCCGAATCGATGTCTGACATCGCGTCTCCGTACGTCTTTGGATCATTATCCAACTGACCGGTCAGGCCCAGAAAACCATACCTATCAGGTGCTTGGAGGCCGACCTACTGGAACATTATCAGTGGGAACCACCAGCTCAGATGTCACTACCGCCTCATGGGATACCTCACTTGATTCCTTAAAGAGTACCTGATTGCGTCGACTATCCGAAGGAAAATCCTTTTCCAAGAACACTGCGTTTCACGAGACAAAAACCTTTTGCTCGGAGGGATCATAGAAATAATACCCCACAGTTTCTTTGGGATACCCAATGAACGTGCATAAACTAGACCTCGAGTCCAGTTTATCTCCCACTAATCTCTTGATGTATGTAGGGCAATCCCACACTTTCAAGTATTTGTAGGAGGCAGGATTGCCATGCTATATCTCATATGGCGTCTGGGATATATTCTTAGATGGCGCCAAGTTCAAAACTTTGGCCACGGTCTCAAGAGCGTATCCCCAGAAAGATAAGGGGAGTTCGGTAAAACTCATCATGGATCGGACCATGTCCAAGAAGGTCCGATTCCTTCTTTCAGACACACCATTAAGCTGTGGTGTTCTAGGAGGGGTCCACTAAGAGAGAATCCCATTCTCTTTTAGATAATCAATAAAATCTCCACTCAAATACTCTCTACCTCGGTCCAACCGAAGGGCTTTGATCTTTCAACCGGTTTGGTTCTCTACTTCAAGTTTGTATTCTTTAAACCTTCCAAAGACTTCAGACTTGTACCTCATCAGGTAAACATAACCATACCGTGAATGATCATCGGTAAAGGTTATGAAGTACGAGTACCCACCTCTAGCCTGAGTATTTAGTGGGCCACAGACGCCCGTATGGATCAAATCCAACAGGCTGTTGGCTAGCATGCTTTGTTCAACAAAGGGCTTCTTGGTCATCTTTCCCTTCAAACAGGATTCGCAGGTCGGTAGGTTGTCCAAATCGTCTATTTCTAGACTCTTTGAGTCCACCAACCTTCTTATCCTATCTTTAGAAATATGACCTAACCTCGCATGCTATATTTGTGCGTTATCATGATTATCATATTTTCGTTTGTGTTCCGCAGTCATAATCCAATTGGACTGTTGACGTATGTACAGACCGTTTACCAATGTACCAAACAAATGAGAAATACCATCCTTTATAATGAAAAAATCATTTTTATTGATGGTAAAGGAATATCCCTCCTTGTCAAGGACTGGGATAGATACAATGTTTTTAATCATGCTAGGTACATAGAAACAGTCGTTCAGTACAATCCTAATATGACTACTAATGGCTAACTCCATTGATCCTACGGCTTCCGCAACAACGGCCTTGTCATCGCCTAGCCTCAGGATCATCTCATCCTTGGTTAGCCTTCTGCTTCTTTGCAGTGCCTGCAGATCATTGCAGATGTGAGCACCACACTCGGTATCCAGTACCCACGAAGCAGAATTAGCTATCATGTTTACTTCAACCACAGACATACCTGGGTTGGAGAGGAGTTGTGGGCACTCCCTCTTCTAATGTCCTTTTCCTTGGCAATGCAGACATCATTTGCCTAGGACCGCTGAGAACCACGGGCCTTCCCTTTCCCTTTGCCCATCCCCACCGGGGCAACAGGGGCACCTTGAGCGGGAGCAGGGGCCGCAATTGTCATTCTGTTTTCCATCTTCCTCTTCCAACGTCCGGCCCTCTTGCCATTCGCCTTGGAGGTCGAAGCCTCTCCTATTAATACGGCCGGTGCCGACTTGTGGGTCGTTGCCTCGTATTGGACCGGCATGTTGATCAACTCATGAATAGACTTCTCAAGTCCGTTCATGTTGTAGTTTACAACAAACGGGTCATAGGACGGAGGAAGGGACTGGAGGATCACGTCAATGTATGTGTCATTGTTAAGCCCAACTTTAAGGTCCTCGAGTTTCTCCACTAGGGAGAGCATCTTAACCCCATGACTTTGTATAGACGATCCTTCAGCAAGCTTGATGCCAAAGAAATTTTTTGTGGCGGCATATCTAATATGTCTGTCCGGAACCGCATAAACCTCGTTCATGCGGAGCATTATGGCAGAGACGTTGTCCAGCCTCTCATATTGCTTCTGGATGTCGTTCATCAAAGCCAATATGATACTGCGCATTTTCCGATTGTCCTCATGCCATTTTTCGAATGTCAAACGTTCTTCTGGCGTGGACCCCTCCGGTAAGTCGCTCGACAGCGGCTCGTCCAAGACGTAGCCTTGGTTCTCGAAATCGAGGATAATCCTCAGGTACCATGGTCAATAGATTCTTAGACATATTTACATTCATAAAATGTAAAGCAGAAATTAGCAGATAATGGTAATATTATAATACAAGTTGAAGACATGGTCTTTTAGTCTTTAACCCTCCCACTATTTATACGAAAGTCCACCACTCTCAAGTGGAGTTTCAGGAAACCATTTCCTAGTGAGCTTGGGATCCACAAGCCTAATCTTCATGCCCCGCTTTTATGATTCACATGAAGAAGACTTCGTGGGAGATATCCAATATCATTCTCATCCCATGAGATTCCCTAGATGTTTTGCCTCACCTATTCGCATGGTTCCTAGGACTCCAAGCGAACCATGTTACTCAGTGTTGGGCCCGACCCATAAATCAAATCATGCCTCAAACTGTCGCCCTCACGACTCGTGAGACAGGGAAACATTGAGTGCAGTCTCTTTGTTCACAACAATGGTGCAGCTTTTCCCTAGTCCAAGTGTGCCACGACTCGTGAGACCACACTTGGGTAGTGGTAGCTTCCTCACCACATTGCTGTGGATGGAAGGCTCGGACAGATCAAAATACTATTTTAATCCAAGTTCGTTCTAGGCCTAATATTGAATTTGGTCCAACCAAATGAAAGCTTAATGAATGATCGAGACCTTATCACATTAAGGTGTTTTAGCATGCATAAATATCCAATATTTAAAGCGATAAATAAATATGCCGCATGCAGAAAATATAGCATACCCCTGTTAGGATGATCACAAGCCCAACCTATGCGATCCACTAAGCTCGTAGGGAGTCTATGGTCTGTCTAGGGTGGTCCTGTATTATCACAAAATAATATACCCATTGTTATTCTAATGGGCCTTGTGATTCTCTTGTTTCGCGTGCCTGCCAGTCAGTGACCGGCTGGCAGGGGCGGCAGTCAACCGCTGTCGCTGCTGTCCGTTTTTTGCATATTTTTCGATACTTCCTTTTCAGCACAAATTAACAATAATAAAATAAAAATGAATATGCAATTTAAGATCCAATCGCACAAAATTTTCATGCTTAACGTCCATCAAAATTAAACAAATGAATCATCATATTTATTCATATATTCATGCAATCATACATGACATTAAAAATCGTAAAAGTAAGTAGATCATGCCAAGCACATAGATCTATGCCCCTTACATCGAACCGGGCTCTGATACCACTTGAAGGACAAGTGGATCCGCCCGGGAGCGTGAACGGAAGCGAGGAGCATGAAAAAATACGTAAATTTAAACAAATAAATAAACGTAATCCCAAGGGGTGTACCCTTGGGTGCTCAACCGGGCGTTGATGTAGGATGTATCAACAAAAGCATAATTAACCGTTACCTTTGTAGTTTTCACGCGTGCGTGGCCACTTGCTTTGTTCCTTCTTCGAAATGTCCACCAAGTTCAAACGTATGAACTCTCCAAAGGTGATCCACACCACACCGGAAGAAACACACGTTTTTCTTGCTAGAAGAAAACAGGTTTAGAAGGAATTGGTTTAAGAAGATAAACACTATTGATTAGTGTTCTTCTTTAACTTACTTTGTTCTTCCCTTTTGATCCAAGATCAAATTGAGAACACTAGTAAGAGAGGGAGAGAGGGGGCTGAAAGTTTAGAGAGAGAAGTGGCCGATTTTTAGTTCTTCTTTACCTAGAAAAGATGAATTGTAAAATCTCTTGCATAGGTGTTAGTATATACTCATATATATGCATAATTAATTTGATTATTGGAATGTGTCTAGGTTCATCCATGGATGTCTAGATACATCCCAATCAATCACCATTAATTCTTGAATCAAGCCTACCAACTTTTAAGGTATGATCAAATCATACCACAAGGAAAGGGCTTGATTGGAGTTGATTTGTCTCTTGCCAAAAGAGACAAGTCAACTACCACCTAACATCCAACATGGCCAAATTTTGCTCCCTCCAAGGTAGCATTTTCGGCCGTGCTTCTTTAGGGAAGAAGTCCAACTTCTCCTATTCCAAAATAAGAATTAATCCTCCTCTCATGTCAAAATTTAACGGACCAGGTTTTACCATAATCCAATTACGACGAACCAAAAATTAAATCCAATTTAATCTAATGTCCACTTAAATGATTCCCGTTGATCTTTTAATCCAATTAAAAGATCCAACATCTCAACTTTCCATATTTAATCGATAAATCCCATTTACCGATTAAACGAGATGCCCGATAAAATATCGGCCCGTCCATCCAATGGACAATCCCTTATGTAATCCAATTACTTATACATCCTTCGAAATTGACTCCAAGTCAATCTCTCAACCTTGTCGGTGATTTGTGTGTGACCCTTTAGGTTCACCCTCAGCTAGACTTAGGCCCATGTCCCACAAGGGCCCATTAACATGGGTGGCTATCTAGCAACAGTCCATAGCACTAGAGACTAGGTGAATGTTGGCGTGAACATTTAGGCGTATGGGTACGGCCCTTTCGTCTACCGTCTCACGACCTTAGTTTAGGTTATGGAATTGGGCGTCGGTTCACATCCTTGACTAGGGATCTGTGCTTAATACTCGAGACTACGCATGCCTCATTGCATCGACACAGGAAACCATTCCCTGTTCGACCAACCACTTTGGCCACAGCTTTAAACAGCATGAACGTGTCTCCCAGTGCATAGGAGATATCTCTGTCACATACTGATAGGGGACGGATCCTCTTCTTGGAACCCACCATCCTCACCACACATTCCGACTGCACTGGACAACGTTTATAATGATCATCTTACAGAATGATCACCTCTCGCCAGATCCAAGATACAACCATCTTGTGTACGTGACTGCCATGGTTCCTCAAGTCTGAGGACTACTCCCGTACTATCGGAACCGGGGGAAATCCAATCATACCGACCAAGCCTCTAAGGCGTCCATATGATGATCCCCGCGATTCAGTCCAGTCAGCTCGACCCCAGTCGACCTACCCATCAAGATCGTGTAGGCGTCCCACGCCTGTCGCCGATGAAACACGATACTCATCCAATGAACATGACTCTTGATGCAAGTCTTTATAGGACTCTCGAGGTCCGTGAATTGGAACGTTTCAGACCCAACTCTTAATTAGTTGGTTTAATGACCACCATCCAATGCGTGGCCCAACTGCATAAGTTGTCAATCATGGTCTGTGGGCTTTGTTGCGATATAAGTAAAATACTGTTTTAACATATGTAAAATGAGCGCAACAAAGAAGGTACCATTCGTGATGAACACTCATTTTATTCATCACATAATATTACATTTACATCAAGTTGTCAAATAGGTTACAAAACGCCAAACCTATTGGCTTTCTGGTCACCTGTTCTAATAGGGACTGCATAGCATTCCTTCAAGCGAGCCATTATGGAAGGGACATCGTCTAGCCTGTCATATTGCTTCTGAATCTCATTGGTCATAGAAGCAAGTATGATTCTACGGACGTTCCAGTTATCCTGATGCCATGTCTCGAACGTCTCACGTTATCCGGGCGTGGATCTTTCCGGCAAAGTCCGAGGAAACGGCCTGTCCATGACATAGTCTTGGTTCTCATAATCGAGGACTATCCTCAGATTGCGCAACCAGTCGTTCTAATTGGTTCCATTAAACTTGTTTGTCTCAATTACGGTTGATAATGGGTTCTTAGACATTGTTTTAAATCTATATTTAAAAACAAAACTCAATCAGCAGAATTAAATAAAAGGTTTTAACAAACAATTAAAGACTTGGACTTCAGTCATTTAATTCTCCCACTATTTCTATGAAAACACGACACTCTCAAACGTTTTTTTTCGGGAAACTTTTTCCTAGTGGGCTTGAAATCCACAGCGATATCTTTCATACCCCGTTTTACGATTTGCATGGAAAACAACCTGTGGGAGGTATTCCATACCATTCTTGTTTCACGAGATTCCCAAGATATTTGCCTCACCCTTTTACGTTCATGAGAAACTGCAGCTTCTTTTCAGCATGATAGTCGTGCCACGACTCATGAGACCACGCTATGGACCAAAACTAGCTTCCTCACTTTGCCATGGATGGAAGGCTTGGACGAACTCCTAGAGTCCTAGTCCATTTATTAAGGGTCTAATATTCAACTTGGTCCAACCAAGTGAGAGTTTGATGACCACCATCTCATTCATACATACATCCATAATGCATTATAAAACATTTGCATGCCATAGAAATAATACAATAAATAAATCATTCATTCACCATAAAATGAAAGATTGTGGATCGTCCCGGGAAATAGCGCGAATGCGGAAGCGCGGTATAAAATAAAATACAAAAATTAAAGCATACTTTTAATTAAATAAAAGAACACGTTCAAGGGTGTACCCTTGAAGTTCCCAGGCGTTTGGTGTATGTCATGAATTAAAAGCATAAAAGAAATCATGGAGGCCATAGGATTAAAAATAAAGAGGGACGAAAAAATAAATCGGAACCTACCGATTGTCGTTTTCGTCTTCTAACCGGTACTCGCATTGTTTCCCGTTTTGCACCAAATCTCGTACGTGAGATTCTCCAAATTGTAACACGCAATCCACCCACGTATCTTGCACATCGTGCTAGCGAACAAACAAGTATTATTTTGGAGAGGATGAATTAATCACACGTTATTAATTAACGGTATTAATTCTCCTAAGTTCTATTGTTCCAAGAACAGAAGAACAAGAAGTACTTTCTTGTATAAGAGAGAGAGAGAGAGAGAGAGGGCGGACGAGTTGGGAGAGGGAGAGAACCGAGTTTGTTTGTGTGTTGTGTGTGTTGGAATATCATCACTATCAAATAGTGAAAGGCTAGGACTATATATAGAGGAGGAGTTTAATCCTCTTTAAACTCCAACTCTAAAGAGGTCTATTGTGACTAGGATTTTGACCTAGTCAAAGTAGTGTTTGACCTAGTCAAATCAATCCTAGCCATCCATCTCTCCCTTTCCATCTCAATCATTAATTTAATTTAATGGAATATTTAAATCCTATTAAATATTCCAAAGGCCAAATAAATATAATAAATATAAATATTTATTCTAAGGCCATTAAATTAATTCTCTAATAAATCTAATTTATTAGATTAATCCCTTTTATCAAATAAAAGGAATTAATTCTCCAAGAAAATAAAGGACCCGATTAAATCCAATTTAATCATTCCTTTTATCCAATATTTAATTCTAAATTAAATACTTAGTGTGTGTGGATTGTGTGTGACTCTTTAGGTTCACCATTCAGCTAGACTTGGTCGGATTTCTAGAATCCGTCCGTTGCCATGGGTGGCCATCTAGCAACGGTCCATGGCACTAGAGACTAGGTGAATTTTCGGGGATGAACATTTAGGCTCTAACAGTACACTTGTCCTTCTGTCTACGGTCTCACCACTTAGGGTCTAGGGCACGGATAATGCAGGTACCCATTTTGGACCTAAGTGTCAGTCTGTCCTTACTAAACGCCGCAAGGGAAACCTTCCCTTCTGTTCAGTTACTGTGGCCACAGATTTTAGGGACAAGACACAGAGCATACGTGAGACTCAACTGTCAATGCCTTTGACAGGAGACAGATCCTTTCTTGGAAACTACTGTCACTCTGTATACCAGAGCTGCACTAGACATGGCTTATGACTACTCAAGCGCTTCTTGGCAATCTCTCACCATATCTAAGATACAGGCCTGATATACAGGTAAACTCAGCAGTTCCTCAAGTCAAAGGACTTAACGTGTACCGTTTGAAATCGGGAACACACGTCATACCTAGCCGACCCTACTCAAGGTCCTCCGTAAGATGGTTCCCGCGAGTCACCTCAGTCAGCTACTTCCTAGCGGGCTAACCCACTAACACTGCTTAGAAGACCTTCGTCTCCCGTCAATGAAATACGACAGCAGATGCTTAGTTCAAGTCTCAAGGGGAATCTCAGTACCCATTTTTGAGATTCCTTGACTTGGAGATTTTCCGGACTGATTCGGCGGGACTGATTTCATGGACCTACCTCCAAGCGTAGTCCCAGTCCCCGAAATAGATTTTCAATTCAAAGGGCTTTGTTTGCATAGTGAGCAAATAATCATAAAGCAGATAAAGTGAACGCCAACAAAGTGATGCCAAATGAATTTCACTTCTTTATTCATTAATAGTTTTATCAAAACACTGAAATTGTCTAGACATAGGTTACATTTTGTCTGCCAAGATTGGCTACATGGTCACCTATTCTAACATAAAAGTCACATGCAAAATTAAAAGCCTAGTATGCCCCTGTTGGATGATAACAAGCCTGAATCCTATGCAACCCACTGAGCCCCCGGTAGATCTATGGTTAATCTAAGGTCGGTCATGTACTATTACATTTAATAATAGTAACCTATCAACACACTGATGGGCCTTGCCTCCTTTTTCATCGAGCCTCCATTGAACTCCTTGGATTCTCATTTCTGGGCCATCCTTCATCTCCATCATGGAAATAAAATACAAATACTTCCTCACCACTATACTACTCTCATTACAAATTTAAAAAGAAACCCCATCGATAACCTGGGGGGAGTACAATTGGAGGGAGATAGAAAGCCGTATTATTCCAAGGCAACCAGAAAAGAGAAGGAGGAACAATAAATGAGGCACACAGGCCCAACATAAAATTAAAACCATACTTTCGGCCTAGGGCTTGTGATCATTTGTTCTCATCCAACGCACACAATTCATGATATCCAATCATCAATATTGCACATAAACCATGATATCCAATCACATAATTCATAAATGAATTAAAAGATAAGGTATACATGCAAACTTGGTGTAACCTTGGTAATCCTTTTCTTGTCAGAAAAATCTTTACTCATTATCCGCAAAAATATTAAAATTTTGAGGTTCCAAACCAAAAAAAGATAAAATATTTTTCCAAATAATGTCTTCAAGAAAACATGCAAAATAAATAAAACAATTTTCAGAAATTATTCCAAAAATATAGAAACAAAAGAATCACCGGAACGACCAAGGGCTGCCGCTGCCGGCAGCGCCGGCCTGCCAGCTGCCTGTGCGCACAGAGCCTGCCGACCGGGCGCGCGCACGTAGGCCCCTGTCTGCGTGCACACGACTCGCACACTAGTATGCGCTGGCCGGGCACTGCGCACAGGCGCCCCTACCTATGCGCGCTGCCCTGTTGCGTGGCCTACGCGCACACCCTCAGGCCGCGCACGCGCATTGGGCGGGCCCACCGGGCGCACGCGGGCAGGCTCCATTTCCTGCGTGCGCGCGAGCCTGGCAGCGTTGCACTTGTGCGCGCGCGAGCGGCCTGATTGGTCCCGCGTCTGCCGATCACGCGCGCTAGACGCGCTGGCCGGGCGCGCGCGCGCCTAGCAGCTCATCCAGCGCGCGCGGCCTATGGTTGTGCGCGCCTGGCCGGGCTGCCGCGCGCAGGCTCCTCTGCCTACGCATGATTGGCTATGCGCACTACACGCGGTCAGCCGTCGGCTGCCGCGTATTCTATTTCTTGTTCCGTTTTATTATTTTTGTTACGTTTTCCAAGCAATCAAGAAACACCAAGAACTCATGTACTACCTATTAGAATAGGTGACCATGTAGCCAATCTTGGCAGGCGAATTGTAACCTATGTCTAAACAATTTCGAGGTTTTAATAAATCATTAATGAATAAGAAGTGAAATTCATTTAGCATTTACTTTATTTGTGTTCACTTTATCTGCTTTATATATCTGTTCACTACGCAAAACAAAGCCCACGGACTGAAAACGTATTTCGGGGACTGGGACTACGCTTGGAGGTAGGTACATGAAATCAGTTCCGCTGAATCAGTCTGGAAATTTCCAAGTCAAGGAATCTCGAAAATAGGTACCGAGATTCCTCTTGAGACTTGCACTAAGCATTTGCTGTCATATTTCATCGACGGGTGACGAGGATCGTCTAAGCAGTGTTAGTGGGTTAGCCTGCTAGGGAGCAACTGACTGAGGTGACTCGCGGGAACCGTCTTACGGAGACCGTGAGTGGGGTCGGTTAGGTATGACGTTTGTTCCCGGTTCCAACGGTACAGGTCAAGTCCTTTGACTTGAGGAACTGCTGAGTTTACCTGTACATCAGGGCTGTATCTTAGATATGGTGAGAGATTGCCAAGATGTGCTTGAGTAGTCATAAGCCATATCTAGTGCAACTCCGGTGTGCAGAGTGACAGTAGTTTCCAAAAAAGGATCTATCTCCTGTCAAAAGATATTGACAGTTGTGTCTCACAAATGCTTTGTGTTTTGTCCCTAAAAATCTGTGATCACAGTAACTGAAGAGAAGGGCAGGTTTCCCTTGCGGCGTTTAGTAAAGGACAGACCGACACTTAGGTCCAAAATGGGTACCTGCATTTTCTGTGCCGTAGACCTTAAGTGGTGAGACCGTAGACGGAAGGACAAATGTACTGTAGAGCCTAAATGTTCATCCCCGTATATTCACCTAATCTCTAGTGCCATGGACCGTTGCTAGATGGCCACCCATGGTAACGGGCGGATTCTAGGAATCCAACCAAGTCTAGCTGAAGGTGAACCTAAAGAGTCACACACACAAGCCGCACACATAAAATATTTAATTTAGAATTAAATATTTGGAGAAATGGAATGCTTAAATTGGATTTAATCGGGTTCTTATTTTCTTGGAGAGAATTAATTCCTTTTATTAGATAAAAGGAATTTATCTAATAAATTAGATTTATTAGAAAATTAATTTAATGGGCTTAGAATAAATATTTATATTTAATATATTTATTTATTGCCCTTGGAATATTTAAATAGGATTTAAATATTCCATCAAATTAAATGGATGGTTGAGATTAAATGGAGAGATGGATGGCTAGGATTTATTTGACTAGGTCAAAGAGCTACTTTGACTAGGACTTTGACTAGGTCAATATCCTAGTCAAATTAGTCTTCCTAGAGTTGGAGTTTGAAGAGGAATGGATTCCTCCTCTATATATATTCCTAGCCCTTCAATTGTAGAAAGATGATGATTCTTGACACACACACACACACACACTCATGTGTGCCCTCTCCTTCTCTCTGGTCCGCCTCTCTCATCTCTCTCCAAGAAATTGTTTCTTGTTCTTTTGTTCTTCAACAATTGAACATAGGAGGATTGATCTCGTAAATTAATAACGTGTGATTGATCCGTCCTATCCAATAAAATACTTGTTCGTTTTCTAGCACGAAGTACAACATACGTGGGCGAATTGCGTGTCACGAATTAGAGGATCTCCCATACGAGATCTTGGAGCAATTCGGGGAACAACGCGAGTACCGGTTAGAAGAGGAAAACGACGAATCGGTAGGTTTTCGATTTATATTTTCGTCTTCTTTATTTATGAATCCTATGGCCTCCATGATTGCTATGTATGTTCTTTTAATTCATGAGATATACTGAACACCCGGGAATTTCAAGGGCACACCCCTTGAACGTGTTTTATTTTAATACGTATTATGCAAGTTTAAATTTTTGTAATTTAAATTATACCGCGCTTCCGCATTCGCGCTATTCCCGAGACGATCCACACGCCTACCCAAGGCTTTCAGTGGTATCAGAGCCCGGTTCGGTGTATAGGCCTAGGGTTTTTTGTGTGCGTTTTAAGCATGAAAACGTGGTGGCATGTTTTAATTATTTCTTGATATTTTTATTGTAAAAGCATGTCGTTTTCTTGCTTTTGATTTCGTATGATATTGGTGTTGTTGGTATTTTCTTTTTTTCTTGGAAAACAAGGGGGCAAAATCAAACGAAACGGAAAAAACGCAGCACGCAGCCAGCCGGTGGCTGACCGCGCGTGCTGTGCGCTCAGGCCAGGCGGGCGCGCGCAGGCAGGGGAGCCTACGCGCGGCCGCCTGCGCCAGGCGCGCATAGCACGCGTAGTTCAGGCCGGTCGGGCGCGCGGGCGGGCGACAGGCGCAAGCGGGTGGCCAGGCGCAAGCGGGTGGCCAGGCGCGCGCGCAGCCTGCGCAGGGCAGGCGCACGCAGAAGATGGTGTCTGCTCGCGCGCGCGCGGCCTGCGCAGGGCAGGCGCACGCAGGCGGCCGGCAGGCTGGCGCGCGCGGGCAGAGATGCCTGCGCGCGCGGCAACCTGTCGGCACTCGGCCATGAGCACTGCTGCTGTCCAGGCGCGCGCACAAGCAGGCAGGGGCCTGCGCGCGCCGGCTGACTGCTGCCGGTGGCGGCGGCCGATTGATGTTGTTATTGTTTTTCTCGTTATTTTTTAATTTTTGGATTATTCTGAAAATTCGTTTTGTTTAATTTTGTTTATTTTCTCTAAGAACATTATTTTGGAGGTTGAGTTTATTGGATTTTGAATCCCGGGAATAACTTACCTACAAATAATAAGGAAAGGTCTTCCTAAACGTGAAAAATTATTGCCAACGGTTGTACCATATTTTTTTCATACGTAGCGCATTTATTTATCATGGATTGATGTGATTGGTAATCATGGTATGTTAGCATGTATTTATGTGATTGGATCATGTGATCATGTGCATTGAATGGAAATGGATGATCGCGAGCCCTAGACTGGATGTATGGTTTAATTTTATGTTGGGCCTGTGTGTCTCTTTCTGCTTTGTCCTTCTCCCCTTCTAGTTGCCTTGGAATAATAAGGCATTCTTTCTCCTTCCTTATGTACTCCCCCCAGGTTTTCGCTGGGGTTTCTTTTTACATATGTAATGAGAGTAGAATAGGAGTGAGGATTTATTTTTATGTATTTGGTGGAGAAGAAGGAAGGTCCACATGGAGAGCCCAGACTGGAGGATCCAAGGTGTTTCCATGAAGAGTTGAAAGAGAAAAGAGACCAAGGCCTATCATAATGATATTGGGTTACTATTAATGTAATAGTGTAGGACTAACCCTAGATTGACCATAGATCCACTGCGGGCTCAGTGGATCGCATAGGATTCGGGCTCGTGATCATCCAACAGGGGCGTGCTAGGCTTTAATTTTGCATGTAGCTGTTATGATGAATGAATGGTTTTTGTTTATCGTATAACTGCTATGGGATGCAATTTATTTATTTACGCATTGTGGATGAATGTGTTTATATTTACATATGAGATCTTGGTCATTTACTACTCTCACATTGGTTAGACCAATGTTCAAATATTAGACCCTAGACAAAGTGGACATGGACTCTAAGAGTTTGTCCATGCCTTCCAATCCATGACATAGTGAGGAAGCTGATTTAGGTCAATAGTGTGGTCTCACGAGTCGTGGCACGTCTATTGTACTTAAAAGAAGCTGCACTGTGTCATGAACGAAAAATAGACCACTGTTACCTGTCTCACGAGTCGTGGAGGTAGCAGCGGATCTATGATTCGGTTGATTGGGTCGGGTCTAACGCCCGATTTTCATGATTCGCTTGGAGTCCTCGGAATCATGTAAAAGGGTGAGGTAATAATCTTGGGAATCTCGTGGAACGAGAATGGTATGGCATACCTCCCACAGGATTCTTCCCATGCGAATCGTAAAAGCGGGGTATGAGAAAATTGCTGTGGATCCCAAGCCCACTAGGAAAAGGTTTCCCAAAAACAACGTTTGAGAGTATCGTGCTTTCGTATAAATAGTGGGAGCATTAAATGACTAAAGACCAAGCATTTAATTATTTATCAAACCTTCGTCTTTTAAATTCTACTGATCGCGAGTTCTGTTTTAAAATGTAGATTTAAAATGTCTAAGAACCCACTATCAACCATACTTGAGACCAACAAATTCAATGGAACAAATTACAACGACTGGTTGCGCAATCTCAGGATAGTCCTAGATTACGAGAACCAAGGCTACGTCATGGACGAGCCTCTCCCTAGGACCTTACCAGAAGGATCCACGCCAGAAGAACGTGAGACGTTCGAGACTTGGCATAAGGATAACCGAAAGGTCCGTAGCATCACACTCGCTTCCATGACGAATGAGATTCAGAAGCAGTATGAAAGGCTAGACGATGTCCCTTCCCTTATGGCTCGCCTTAAGGATTGCTATGCAGTCCCGGACCGGCATACTAGGCATGTCGCGACGAAGGCGTTCTTTGGAACTAAAATGACCGAAGGATCCTCTGTACAAGAGCACGGGGTTAAAATGCCTACCGTGGTGGAAAAGCTCGAGAACCTAAAGGCAGACCTCGATAATGAGACGTACATAGATGTGGGAGATTGGCTTTAAAGGTCAAGTGGGAGATGGTTAGAATAAGTGACCATGTAGCCAATCTTGGCAGGAAAATGTAACCTATGTCTAGACAATTTCAGTGTGTTTTGATAAATCATTTATGAATAAAGAAGTGAAATTCATATGACATTACTTTGTTTGCGTTCACTTCTACTTGCTTTTTACATATCTGTTCGCTACGCAAACAAAACCCACGGACTGAGAATCTATTTTGGGGACTGGGACTACGCTTGGAGGTAGCTCCATGAAATCAGTCTTGCCGAATCAGTCCGGAAATCTCCAAGTCAAGGAATCTCAAAAATGAGTATCGAGATTCCCTTTGAGACTTGCACTAAGCATCTGCTGTCGTGTTTCATCGACGGGTGACGAAGGTCGTCTAATCAGTGTTAGTGGGTTAGCCTGCTAGGAAGCAGCTGACTGAGGTGACTCGCGGGAACCGTCTTACGGAGGACCTTGAGTATGGTCAGCAAGGTAAGACGTGTGTTCCCGATTCCAACGGTACAGGTCAAGTCCTTTGACTTGAGGAACTGCTGAGTTTACTTGTATGTCAGGTCTGTATCTTAGATATGGTGAGAGATTGCCAAGAAGCACTTGAGTAGTCATAAGCCATGTCTAGTGCAGCTCTGGTATACAGAGTGACAGTAGTGTCCAATAAAGGATCTGTCTCCTGTCAAAAGGCATTGACAGTTGAGTCTCACGTATGCTCTGTGTCTTGTCCCTAAAATCTGTGGCCACAGTGACTAAACAGAAGGGAAGGATTCCCTTGCGGCGTTTAATTAGGACAGACCGACACTTAGGTCCAAAATGGGTACCTGCATTTTAGATCCTAAGTGGTGAGACCGTAAACAGAAGAACAAGTGTACTGTTAGAACCTAAATGTTCATCCCCGAATATTTCACCTAGTCTCTAGTGCCATGGACCGTTGCTAGATGGCCACCCATGGTAACGGACGGATTCTAGGAATCCAACCAAGTCTAGCTGAAAGGTGAACCTAAAGAGCCACACACTATCCACACACACATTTAGTATTTAATTTAGAATTAAATATTGGAGAATAGGAATGATTAAATTGGATTTAATCGGGTCCTTTATTTTCTTGGAGAATTAATTCCTTCTATTTGATAAAGGAATTAAATTAATAAATTAGATTTATTAAGGAAATTTGGCCTCTTGGAATATTTAAATAGGTTTTAAATATTCCATTAAATAAAATCAATGGTTGAGATGGAAAGGAGAGATGGATGGCTAGGATTGATTTGACTTGGTCAAATGCTACTTTGACTAGGTCAAAATCCTAGTCAAAATAGAGTTCTTAGAGTTGGAGTTTGAAGAGGATTAAACTCCTCCTCTATATAAACCCCTAGCCTCCTACAATTGGAGGATGATGATTCTTGAAAACACACACACAACACACACTCTCTCCTCTCCTCTCCTGTCCGCCCCTCTCTCTCTCTCACCAAGAAAATATTATTTTTCTTGTTCTTTTGTTCTTGGAACAATTGAACTAAGGAAGATCGATCCTGTTAATTTATATCGCGTGGTTGATCTATCCTCTCCAAATTAATACTTGTTCGTTGCTAGCACGACGTGCAAGAATACGTGGGTGGATCGTGTGTCACGATTTGGAGGATCTCAAGAACGAGGTCTTGGTGCAAAACGGGGAACAACGCGAGTAGCCGTTGAAGACGAAAACGACAACGGGTAGGTCTCGTTTTAAGATTTTCGTCCCTCTTTATTTTTCAATCCTATGGCCTCCATGATTATTGTATGTTGTTTATGTCATCAGATACACCAAACACCCGGGAATCTCAAGGGCACACCCCTTGAGCGTGTTCTTTAATTTCAATTAAAGCATGTTTTAATTCCGCAATTTTATTTTATACCGCGCTTCCGCATTCGCGCTATTTTCCCGGGACGATCAACAATCTTTCAGGAAGAGGGAGTGCCCCAAACTCCTCTCAAACCAAGGTATTTTTGTGATTAAGGTTAATATGGTCACTAACTCTGCCTCTTGGGTATTAGATACCGACTGTGGAGCTCACATTTGCAATGATTTGCATGTGCTGAAAAGAAGCAGAAAATTGGGTAGCGGGGATATGATCCTGAAGCTTGGGAATGACAAGGCCATCTCGGCAGAATCAGTAGGATCAGCCACTCTAGTAGTTAGCGATCGTATTAGTATAGAGTTAGAGCTAGTTTATTATGTACCTAGTATGATTAAAAACATCATTTCCATTCCGTTGTTAGACAATAGTGGATATGAGTTTATGATCAATAAAAATTATTTTTATTTGATGAGGTGTGGAATTGCTCATCTGCTTGGTACACTTAATAAGGGGCTCTATATCTTACAACAAACGAACTTCGTTCTTAACGCTCAACACAAACGTAAATTAGATAACAATGGGAGCGCACGACTGTGGCACGCTAGGCTAGGTCACATATCCCAAGACAGGATAAAGAAATTGGTAGACTCAAAGAACCTAGTGGTAGGGGACTTGAGTGAGCTACCAACTTGTAAATCCTGTCTAAGAGGGAAAATGACCAAGAAGGCCTTATAGGACAAAGCAGGCTTGCCACAGGTCTGTTGGACTTGGTCTATACAGACGTATGTGGACCACTAAGGACGCAGGCCCAAGGTGGGTTCTCCTACTTCATAACCTATACTGATGACCATTCACGGTATGGTTGTGTATACCTAATGAGGTACAAGTCTGAAGCTCTTGAGAGGTTTAAAGATTCAAACTTGAAGTTGAGAACCAGACCGGCTGCAAAATTAAAGTCCTACGGTCAGACCGAGGTGGAGAGTACCTTAGTACTGAGTTGCTTGATTATCTATAAGAAAATGGTATAATATCTGAATGGACACCTCCCGGGACACCACAACTGAATGGTGTCTCTGAAAGGAGGAATCGAACCCTGTTAGACATGGTTCGCTCATGATGAGATTTACCAAATTGGCCTTGTCCTTTTGGGGCTACACATTGGAAACGGCGGCCAAGTTGTTAAATTTGGCGCCTACCAATGTATTTACCCAAACGCCATATGAAATATGGCACGGCAAGCCTGTGTCCTGCAACAACTTGAAAGTGTGGGGTAGCCCCGCACACGTCAAGAGGTTAGTGGGAGATAAGCTAGAATCCAGGTCTAGCTTATGCAGGTTCGTTGGATACCTTCAAGAAACTACAGGTTATTACTTTTATGACCCCTTGGAACAAAAGGTATTTATTTCAAGGCATGCAGTGTTCTTAGAACAAGGTTTTCCAGAGGATATCTAACCTAATGAACTGATCCTTGAGGAATCAAGTGATGGAAACCAGTCATCAGAGGTAGCCGCGGATTCCTCACTTAGAGGATTCAGGATAGATACCCGAAGGGCTGACCAACCTCGAGAAGTCCAGTATGCTAGGCATGAAGGACAACCTCAGGAAAGGCCAGCCCTGGTACCTGAACCGCCAACTCCTATACAGTCAGCGCCCACAGTCACCACTGACGTTCCCATTCTCCGTAGGTCAACTAGAGAGTCTCAACCTCCGGTGAGATATGGCTTTCTAAATACGACCGGTCTACTGGATAACGATCCTAAGACATACGGAGAAGCGATGTCTGACATCGACTCCGAGAAATGGCTTGAGGCCATGAAAATCGAAATGGACTCCATGAGCGAGAACCAAGTCTGGAGACTTGTAGACCCACCGAAAGATGTTAAGCCAGTTGGTTTAAGTGGGTCTATAAGCGCAAACTTGGCGCTGATGGAGAAGTCACCACTTTTAAGGCTAGGCTAGTAGCTAAAGGGTACACTCGACGACCCGGGGTTGATTTTGAGGACACCTACTCGCCAGTAGCCATGGCTAAATCCATTCGAATCCTGCTTGCCATAGCAGCATGGTATGACTATGAGATATTGGCAGATGGACGTGAAAACGGCCTTCCTCAATGGTTTCATTGAGGAAGAGATCTACATGGATCAGCCAGAGGGTTTCACGGTCACTGGAGAAGAACAGAAGGTCTGTCGTCTCCAGAAGTCCATCTATGGCCTCAAACAAGCATCCCGAAGTTGGAACATTCGCTTTGATGAAGTAATACGAGGTCATGACTTCATCAAAAACGAATCCGACCCTTGTGTATACAAGAAGGTCAGTGGGAGCCCTATAGTGTTCCTAGTTCTTTATGTGGATGGCATTCTACTCATAGATAATGATGTTAGAATGTTGGGTGACACAAAAGCATGGTTATCAACTCAATTTTTCATGAAGGACTTGGGTGAAGCCTCCTACATTCTAGGCATCCAGATTGTCAGGGACAGATCTAAAAGAATGTTGGGACTCACCCAAAACTCGTATATGGAAAAAATCCTGAAAAGATTTCGGATAAACAACTCCAAACGAGGATTCCTTCCCATGAGGCATGGGATCAAGTTATCCAAGAAACAGTCCCCGAGACTGATGAGGAACTTGAAAGGAGGAAAGTCATCCCCTATGCTTCTGCCGTAGGAAGCATCCAATATGCGGTCCACTGCACCAGACCTGACATTGCTTACGCTTTGAGTGTAACGAGCATATATCAGTATTGTGCAGGAGAGGCACATTGGAATGCAGTTAAGGGCATCCTTAAGTACCTGAGGACGACTAAGGAAATGTTCTTGGTCTATGGCAATGGAGAACTGATCCTGGAAGGCTTTAGCGATGCTAGCTTCCAGGCTGATGACGATGATGCCAAGTCTCAATCGGGTTATGTACTCAAGCTCAATGGAGGAGCAGTGGCTTGGAAAAGTTCCAAGCAAGCAACCACTGCTGATTCCACAACTGAGGCTGAGTACATAGCAGCTTCAGAAGCTGCCAAGGAAGCGGTTTAGATGAGAAACTACATCCAAGAGTTGGGTGTGGTGCCTAGCATCGCCGAAGCCCGTTGTCATCTTTTGTGATAACAACGGAGCAATAGCGCAAGCAAAGGAACTGAGATCTCATCACCGTTCCAAACACATTCTTAGACACTACCATCTTCTAAGAGAAATGGTAGGAAGAGGTGATGTTCGAATGGACCAAGTCAGCTCAGCAGACAACACAGCAGATCCGCTGACAAAGCCTATATCGCAGAGCGCTCATACGCAACATCTTGAGAAGATTGGGATTAGGCATATGGGCGATTCGCTTTAAAGGTCAAGTGGGAGATAGAGTATCGAGAGTCCATTCGAGACTTGCACTAAGTGACTGCAGTCGCGTTTCATCGACGAGTGACGAGAGTCGTCCATGCAATACTAGTGGGTTATCCAACTCAGTGCTGACTAACTGAGGTGACGTGTGGGAATCATCACATAGAAAACCTTGAGAGGGTTGGTCGGTATGACTTGGATTTCTAGTTTCAACAGTACGAGATTGGTCATCGGACTTGAGGGACTACTGTGGTCACATACACACCATGCCTGTATCTTAAGTTTGGCAAGAGGCTACCAAATCGAGAGACGTGGTTGCTATAAGCACTATCGAGTGCAGTCAAGATGTGTAGTGTGGACAGTAAGTCCCAAGATAGAATCTGTCTCCTATCAAACGATTGACAGAAATGTCTCACTTATACTCTGAGACTCGTCCTCCATAAATCTGTAGCCACAGTGACTGAACAATGGGATAGGATCCCAGTGACGTTTAGTGTGGACGAGCCTAGGATTAAGTCAAGAATGGGTATCGACATCCAAAGTCCATACCCTAGACTATGGCTGTTAGGTAGTAGACGGAAGGACACACGTGCTCAAGAGCCTATATGTTCACGCCATAAAATTCACCTAGTCTCTAGTGCCATAAACCGTTGCTAGACGGCCACCCATGGTGACGGACGAATTCCCATCATATGATGATTGGAAATTCGGCCAAGTCTAGATGAGGTGAACCTAAAGAGTCACACACAATTCACCGGTAACAGAGGAATTAATTTGGGATTAATTTCGGGAGATCGAATAATTTAATTAGATTAAATTGGTTCTTATTGGAGTGTCAAGTCTTTAATTAGATTAGATAGACTTGACTCATAAATAGGATTTATGGAATTGGGGATCTCAAATATTTATGTGATATTTATTAGAAGCCTAATGGACTATTTTAAATAGGATTTGAAATGTTCCATAAAGCCCATCTAGGGATGGACGGATGAGATTGATTCTAAAGGGTTTGATGAGATGAAGAGCTATGATTAAGTTTGACTTAATCATAGCCTACGTTGACTAGCATTTAACTAGGTCAAAATCCTAGTAAAAGTGTGTCTCTCTTAGGAGAGTTTGAGTAGGAATAGGAAAACCCTTTTCCTATAATACTCAAAATACACACACACACACACACACACACACACCAATCTCTACACTCATCTCTCATACACACACACACACGGCTGGCCACCTCCCTCTCAATCTCATCCCTTCTCCTCTCTTACTCCAAGAGCCTTGTTTCCTTGTCTTTGATACAAGGGAACATTAGACGAATCGATCACGTAATTCATAACACTAGGTTGATTCGTCCTCCCTTATTCTTCTTGATCTCTTGCTAGCACGGAAAATCAAGATCTAGTGAATTGCGTGGACAATTTAGAGGGTTCCTACTTTGGGATCTCGGTGGCAAAACGTGGAACAACGCGAGTAGCGGTTCGAAGAAAGACTACAACGGGTAAGTCTCGTTTCTTTGTTTTCTTCATTACAACCCTATGGCCTCAATGAATTCCACATGCTTTTCTTTTATTCATGAGATACACCAAACGCCCGGGAGGCTCAAGGGAACATCCCTTGAACGAGTTCTTTAAATTCCGTAATTTAAGCATGATTTACGTTTCGTGTTTTTAATTATCGCGCTTCCGCATTCACGCTTCCTCCCGGGATGATCCACATATCGTTACAGTTTTTATAATATCTTATTATAAAATTTAACTTATACTAATAAATTAATGATAAATTATCCCACAGATTGCTTCCATTTCCTTCAAAGAGATGTTTTTCAAGTTTTTAAATCTTATCTTCACTTAATTATATAGCCTATATACTTCCACAGTTAGTATTAAGATTTTTAACCAGTTTTATTATTAGTTATTAGTTATAAATAAACTATTTATTGTAATTTATTTTCATTCGAATTCTATCTCAATTCAACCATGTAAGTAATTAACAAGTATTATTATATAAGAGTAAAATTCATATTGACACCCGAGTTTTGTCATTAATGTCATTTTGGTACCTGAGTAATTACAAATGACTCAATTAGTACCCGAGTTTTAATATTAATATCATTTGTGTATACGAGTAATTAGAAATGACTTAATTAGTACCCGAGTTTCACCATTAATATCCTTTTGGTATCCAATTAGTATTTTTTATTTATTTTTTCTATTATTTTTTATATAATAACCATTTTATCCTTAGATAATAAATAAAAAATAATAAATATAATAAAAAAATTGAATAAAATTTCATCAATATACTTTCTGACTTTTATTTTGTTTTTTACATATGAGTATTATAATTGATAATAATATTTTATTAATTTATTTTTTTCTATCCATTTTTATTTATCAATATTCATAAAATAAGTCAAAATGCATTGCAATAACTATATAGAACTTGAATTTGCATTCTAAATTTTGAAAATTTAGAATCTAAAATTTAAACTTTAGAATCTATGTCTAAGTTTTGCAATTAAATTATAATATCTCGATTTAAATGAAAAAAATACATCTGACGATAAATTTTTTTATTCCTCAGTACTTGACTATTAACATTAGTTATTTGATAATGATTTTTTTATACATATATTGAGAGATAATAATCGTAGAAAGTATTAATTAAAAATTAAAATATAATAATTTTGATAACCAAATATGGATAATAAAAACAAAATATATCAATAGAAATTTATGAAATTTTTTCTTTGTTATATTTATTATTTTTTATTTTAATATCTAAGGGTAAAATGATCATTATATAAAAAGATAATAGAAAAAATAAATAAAAAAATTAAATTATGTATTAAAGTGATATTAATGGTAAAATTCGGGTACTAATTAAGTCGTTTATAATTACTCGTGTGCCAAAGTGACATTAGTGGTGAAACTCGGGTACTAATTGAATCATTTGTAATTACTCATGTCCACAAAGTAATATTAACAGCAAAACTCGGATACCAAAATAAATTTTACGCTATTATAAAAACTAATTACAAAATTACTAATATATGAAAAGGATCTAATTGGCATCACAAAAAAGGGAAGAAACATAATGGCAAATCATTCATACTTTTATAATAGTGTAAATGTAAATTACAGCTACATCCCCTGAGGTTTGACTTAATTACAAATACCCCCTCGTTGTTTGAAAAATTACAAGTACCCCCTGAGGTTTCTAACGGTCTAACAAATAACCATTTCCATCCATTTTTTATGGGTGAACTGACAAAAATGTCCTTA
This sequence comes from Sesamum alatum, assembly GCA_034509735.1. Taxonomy (NCBI): domain Eukaryota; kingdom Viridiplantae; phylum Streptophyta; class Magnoliopsida; order Lamiales; family Pedaliaceae; genus Sesamum; species Sesamum alatum. The sequence continues at coordinate 24,513,594 of JACGWO010000001.1, read as the reverse complement.
TGCACTGAATTGTTTTTTTATTTAATTCTTAAGTTTTTTGGACTACAATGCGTAGAGAGATGTTTCTTAAGTTTGTTTTTTACATAAATGAGCAATAATGCAATTTGCCTTGGCTGATTTTTCTACAGTTTTTTTTTTAAAAAAAAAAAACAAGGGCAAAATGGTCAATTTCAAGTCTTTGGTTAAAAATTACAACCTCAGAAGGGTATTTGCAATTTTCCAAACAACAAAGAGGTATTGTAATTATGTCAAAACTCAGGGGAGGTGGCAGTAATTTATCCTTTATAATATACATAGATATACATTGAGTGAATTGTTTTTAACATAACACCATATAAGTATAATAACAACAAATACAATATGAATAATTAAGTTGCAAATACAGAATAAAAGAAATACTGATTTGATTCACATGAATAAAAATGAAAGGTCAAACTATAAATATGGAATAAAATTGCAATACAAAAGCAAAAGATAACATCTATATACAATAATATTTCAATGAGGGAACTTAACGAAAAATATATTTAGAAACTTTACAATGAATATTATTAGCATAATTGTAGAACATTACAATAGAAGTATGATACTACATCATGTGTTCAATTAGATAAAAAATATTAGCAAATATTAACAAATAATTTTGACAATCAAAGTCATCTGATATTGACAGAAATGTAATATAAAGGGATAATGTAATAAAAATGAAATAGTAACTAAAACAATATGATGAACAGAAAAATTTTCTCTCTCTAGAAATTCCTCTCTCCTGTAGTGAGAGACCTCCATTGCTGTGGGAAGCTTTTCTCCCTCACAGATCTCACCGCTCTTCCATCCCCTCCGACCACGCACCCGCCACCTTACACAACCCTCCCCTTCACACCACCTCATCGATTTCTTTTTCACATCTCACCTCTACTTCTCCACACGCGCCTTCCCTTGTCCCCTTCCACTCCTTCCACACAGTCGTCCTCATCCCCGTCGTCGGCACATTGTCGCCGGCGACATCGCCCTTTCCACTGACCATCGATGTTTCTCTCTCCATGACAGAACCTCCAACTCTCAACCCCCACCCCCCGACCACGGACACACCCCAACCCCCACCGCCCACGCCCACCCCCCAAGCCAAAAAAAGCTACTCAATTGTGGTTCAACTCGCATCCAGTACATCCCTCTCGGACCCATCTAGAGCTGCCAAAAAATCCTTCCAGGATGAGGATTTTCCTACTTTGGGAACAACTGCAACCTTCAAAGGAGAGCCAGAAATTTCCTTCTCCAAAGCAGAAATTGAGAGACTTGCAGCAAGATTGAAATTTGCTTTGGTTGGAAAGTTTTGCCATGGACTCCCCAGCCTCAATTTCCTCAAGAACAGATTAGTCAAATTGGGCCTAAGAGGTAATGTGTCTGTTGGCATTATAAACTTAAAGCATGTTCTTATTAATTTATCACATGAGGAAGATTTCTCCCGTTTATGGCTTAGAGGTGAATGGACTTTTGATAGTTTTCATGTGCGAGTATTCAAATGGACTCCCATATTTAACTCACATATAGAATCCCCCATAGCTCCTGTTTGGATCAAACTACCTGAACTCCCATGCCATCTGTTTGATAAAAGTGCACTATTCAGTATAACTAATCTGATTGGTAAACCTCTTCGCATGGATGAACCCACTGCTGACCTAGCCCGGCCAAGTCTAGCCCGTGTCTGCATTGAACTTGATCTGACCGCTCCTAGAACCCAAGCTATCTTTATTAAATTTGATGATGTTACATTCAGACAGACTATAATTTATAAAAATTGCCCTCTTTACTGCTCATTCTGCAAGCATATTGGTCATGACCAAAGCTCCTGCTTAGCAAAAGCCAAGAGCCAAGTTGCTGGAAATGGTTTACCTCTTAAAAAAAATAAGGACAAGACTACTACCAAGGACAAAGGGAAATCTGTAACATTTGAAGAAACTGAGAAAGGACACTGTTGGAGAAGAAGATCATCTTGTCAAAGCTAAGAGTGATCTTGCATGTCAACACACCACACATCAAACAAATACTGAGGAAAGACAGGACACCTCCATAAGATCAAAGGTTCTAGAGATTGGAATAGAAAATCAGGACAGGGACTTGGTGACTTCAACTATGATGATCCTTTGCTGGCCGAATTATTGGACAGAAACTGGGAAACCACAGTACATAAATGACTACACGCACACCAGGAAATCATTGTAGATGTGGAGGAGATTAATAGACTGTTAGAAGAGAGGAATGTTCAAGGCTCACATAATCAGATTCAGGCGGGACAAATGCCAAGGGAAAGAAGGAAAAACAGTAATAAATTAGGGGAACCAACAAATACTCATGGTGAAAATAACTGTGAGCAACCTCAAAGAAATTCTCAAGAGGAGGATCAAAATGGGGAAACAAAAATTGATACAGAGGATGAGGCTACATGTACACCCACATTCAACATATTCCAAAGCCTGGAGGACATGAATGAAGAATAGATAAATCGTGTCATTGTTCCAACAACCAACTCTACAAGTCAGACAATAGAAAGCACACAGGATTTGTTGCACCACAATGAACATAATCCTGGAGATAGCTTCAACAGACCAGCTCAAGAAGTTCTACCTATTGAGGAGGCAACAAACAAAAAACATAAGAGAAATAAATCGCTAGATGAAGCTTCAACATCAATCAGGCCTACCACCACACCCTCAAAAGGTAAACGAGGTAAAGGTAACCACTCTTTTAAAGCTATTTCCAAGAGGAGCACAAGATCCTCCTCTTCCTCATCCCGACAATCTTAATATGTTTAAAATCATGATATGGAACATAAGAGGTATGGGAAAAGCTAGTAAGCAAAAAATGTTATCTGATGCTTTGATTGAAAACAAACCTAAAATTCTTGTTCTCCTGGAACCTTTTATTTTTCTTGATGATATGTTTTTTACTCGCACTTTTAGATTCCATCTGTTTACTCTAATATGACCAACAAAATTTGGTGTTTTGCCTCTCAAGATGTTAACATCCAAATCATTCAAAATCATGCCCAGTTCCTGCTTGTTAAGATATCTTCTGGTTTGATCCCTTTACATATTTTCTATACATTTGTATATGCTAAATGTAGTCGGTCTTCTAGAAGACCTTTGTGGAGAGAATTATCTCAGATTGCTGCCAATAATACTCCTTGGTTAGTTGGAGGAGATTTTAACACTATATTACAAGCCTCTGAAAACCAGCGAGGGGTGACTGAAAGCCTTGGGGCTACGGAAGAACTCAGAAATATGACATTAGAAACAGGACTAATTGATGCAGGCTTTGAGGGCCACCCCCTCACCTGGACTAATAACAGAATCTAGAAAAGGCTCGATAGGGTTTTTTATAATAATGATTGGGTAGACACCTTTAATTGTACTAGGATCATACACCTTCCCCGAAGACATTCTGATCATCATCCCCTGCTCATCAATGCTTCTGCCACTGATACTAGGGCCCCCTCCTCATTTAGGTTCCAGAACATGTGGATCAAACACCACACCTTCCTCAATAACATGGCTCAAATATGGAACATCCCCCTCACTAGTTATGGCATGTATAAACTGCAACAAAAACTTTACAGAGCCAAAGAATTCCTGAAAACATGGAACAAAAACATCTTTGGTAATATCTTTAACAATGTGGAACAAGCTAGAAATAAAGCCACTGAAGCTGAGAAACTCTTTGACAGCTCTCCCACTGACAATAATCTTATAGCTCTTCAGAGATGTAATGCTGAACTTGTCCAAGCACTTAGCCGTGAGGCTGAGTACTGGAAACAAAAGAGTAACTACAAATGGTTAGAAGCAGGGGAAAGAAATACTAAGTACTTCCACTCTCTGGTTAAATAAGAAAGATCTAAATCCCTCATTCATAGAATTAGAGATATTAGACCATGAAATCACTGATCCTGAACAAATTAAACAATATGCTGCCAGTCATTTTGAGGATCTTCTCACTGCCAATTTCAGCTCTAGCTCTGACTATGATCTCCCTTTTGACCTTCCCCACGTTCCTGCTTCTCTTGCTAGCATTCTGTGTGATACTCCTACCCTTGAGGACACTAAAGAGGCTATTTTTAATATCAGTAGAGATAGTGTTGCAGGGCCGGATGGATTCACCTCTGCATTCTTCCAAGAATGCTGGGATTTCATCCAAATGGACATTTATGATGCTGTTAGGGACTTTTTCAATGGTACCCCCATGCCTAGGAGTTTCATAGCCACCACCATAACATTGATCCCTAAGACTGAATTCCCCCAATCTTGGAGTGACTTTAGACCTATATCCCTTTGTAATGTTACCAACAAAATTCTTTCAAAACTTCTCTACAAAAAACTGGCACCTGTCCTTCCTCATATCATTTCAGCTGCCAAAGTGGATTTGTCCCTGAAAGACTTATCAGTGATAATATCCTTCTTGCTCAAGAAATGATACACGCCATTGATCGCAAAAATAAAAGAGGAAAGCTTGCCATAAAACTTGATATGTCTAAGGCCTATGATAGAGTGAGATGGTACTTCTTGTTTAAAATCATGGAAAAAATGGGATTCCCCATAAACTTTATAAATCTTATCAAAAACTCTATCAACAATTGTGGGTTCACAGTGCTTGTGAATGGGTTTACTAGTGGGTTCTTTAAATCCACACAAGAATTGACACAAGGCGATCCCATCTCGCCAACTCTCTTCCTCATTGCTGCAGAAGCATTGTCTAGTGGGCTTAACCATCTCTTTTACAATAATCATGACATGCATTATCTAATAGGTAGCATCATTCCCATTTCACACCTTGCTTATGCTGATGATATCATATTGTTTACTAACTGTGAAGCCAATACCTTGATCAAACTTATGCAATTCCTTGAGTTTTATGATGAGATTTCAAGTCAACAGATCAACCACTCCAAAAGCTTCTTCATTCCAAGCAAAAAGGCCAACCTGGTGGCACAAAGGATTAAGAACATCATTGGATTTGTCTTAAAATCCTTACCAGTCACATACCTTAGGGCGCCTCTCTACAAAGGTAAGAAGAAAAAAAAAAAAACCTCTTTGATGATCTTACTAACAAGATTCTTGCAAAAATTGCAGGTTGGGAACACAAACACCTATCCTACGGCAGCAGGTTGTAGCTGATTAAAAGTGTCCTAACTTCCATGCCCATCTATCTCCTCTAAGTCCTTAACCCTCCCATTGGAGTCATCCAAAGAATTGAACAACTGTTTGCCAAATATCTTTGGGGGTCTATCAACAACAAGAGGAAGATTCACTGGACCAAATGGAAAAGTGTCTGCTACCCAAACGAAGAAGGTGGATTGGGGATTAGGGACCTTAGGGATGTTACAAATGCATTTTCACATAAACTTTGGTGGTGACTCAGAGACAATACATCACTATGGTCAAAGTTTCTTATCAACAGATACTGCAAAGCAGATTTCGCTACAAGGACCAAAATCTCCATACATGACTCACCTGTTTGGAGGCGAATTAGCAAAATCAAAGAGGAAGCCCAATCCCACATTTTCTGGACCCTTGGAAATGGAGACGCAAGATTTTGGCAAGACTGGTGGATCACAGAAGGCAATCTTCAAGAAATCACTGGAAATACATACAGAAGGTTCTGGACAGAAAATGAATGGGATCGTGAGAAACTCAAGATGGTTGTTCCTGAGGCACTGGTTGATAGAATTCTAGAAGTTCCTATAATCCAATGGGACAAAGATCAGATGTTTTGGAGGCTGTCTAAAAACGACAACTTCACTACAAAGTCTTCATAGGAATACTACAGGGGTCACAAATCCACACGCCAAATCTTCAGCAACATTTGGACTACACTGCTCACACCTTCCATGTCTATTTTCATGTGGAGGCTCATCAACAACTGGCTATCGACAAACAACAAACTTAAATAGAAAGGAATCTCACTGGCCTCTAAATGTTGTTGCTGCCAGAATGAGGAAACAGACAACCACCTCTTCATTACAAATCCTTCAATCAGAGATGCTTGGTTATTCTTCGCTGATAGAGTTCAAGTTAGACTACCACAAACGGAAAACATGATCTACTTCCTACAAAGCTGGCGAATAGGAAATAACAACCAGATGCTTCTGAGGGATGTCAAACCTCTTATTATCTGCTGGAACATATGGAAGCTTCGTAATGCTGTCAGACATGATGAAGCCAGCTTCAAACACAGCATCATCATCCATAACACACTCAATCATATTCAGCTCCTTCGCAAAAAGCAACCTGATCAAACCTGAACACCTAAAAGGAGACCTCTTTGCAGCTTCTCAATTGAGAATTTAGGTCACAGCCAAAACCAAGCACAAAAAATCTACCACTGTTATCTGGTGTAAACCGCCCCCCCCCCCCCCCCCCCCGGGATGGGTCAAACTAAACACGGATGGAGCATCAAAAGGGAATCCAGGACCTTCTGGAGCAGGGGGCATTATAACAGATCACTCTGGAGAGTTACTATTTGCTTTCCAAGAACCTCTTGGACATTCCACTAACGTTCAAGCATAGTTACGTGCCCTCTACAGAGGACTCAAAATCTGCACGGAGAAAGGATTTACACATGTGTGGATTGAAGTGGATGCTGCCTACATCATCCAACTCATATCAACACCAAACAAGGGAGCTTGGATGTTCCAAAACACTCTGCAGGCTATAAGAAATCTCATGAGCAAAATCAGCATAAGAACTTCACATATTTATCGAGAAGGCAACCAAGCTGCGGACTGCCTTGCTAATCAGGCCTGCTCAGCTGAATCACTAAGCATCCTCAGCAAAGAGCAACTGTATGGTAAAATCTCAGGTATAATTCGACTTGACATGCTTGCATTTCCTAATATCCGGATAGTTAAGTGCCTTTCAATTTTCTGACAACTTCATGAATCTATTATCTGTCTACATTTGTTGGTATCTTTTTGTCGGGACCAAAGTATACTCTGTTTCACACATCGTGATGCTGAAACAGTCTATACTCTGCCCCTTTTTGGCACCTTTTTATGACTTTGCTCAGGCTAAGTACTCTTTGATCATTTACTGCATAGGCACTCTCCAATTTCAACCCTTTAGAACCTCCCAACGCTTACTTGTTTCTATTGCTCATATTTCGTTCTCATGTTGGTTATGGTTTGTTGTGGATAATTTGCTCTGTGGGCTTGTTGTTTTGTTTTTGGAGATTGGACTTATTGCAGGAGCGATAAAAACCCTTCCTAGCTCAGTGACCGATTAGCATTTTTGGCATTTTGAAGCTGTAAAGTTGTTCCTGTGTCACGAGATGGTGTAAGATTGTTGTTATTTTGTGTGCCGTTTTGTTCAAGTACAATTGTAAGGGAGTAGTACTTCTAATTTACTTATCTGCTCATTTCAAATGTAAGAGAGTAATACTCCTCGTTTACAGCTTTTTAGGCACAATTAGGGAGTCAGTACTCCCCGTTGTATATTCTCCATTATTTTTGACTTAATATAGAAGGGAAGGGGACCCCGAAAAGCTCCCCCACCTCTCAGGTGGTGTTTTTAAAAAAAAAATAGTAACTAAAACAAAAATAACAATATACATTAAGGAAAGACTACAAACGGAAAATGGATTATCTTATTAAATTGAAATTTATTATACAAAATAAAAAATAAGGGATTTTGACTAATCAATTTTTTTTAATATTTAATGATTCTTTGTACATCAGTAATAAATAATGCATCTACCTTCAAGTACATGTTTTTGTACGTGCAATCCATGTTATATTTTTTAATCTATTAAATGAAATAAAAGCTTTAATAAAATTTAAAATAAAAAATTCAATTCAGAAACCGTGGTGATTTGAAGCTACCCAAACTTTTTTTCTAAACAAAAAATGAAGAGATAATTCAAAGAATGGGACGGAACGGCACAAAACAGACCCAAAACACTATTGAAATTTTCCAACTTTGCTTGCCCTTTCAAGAATTGCATTCGATAGATATGGAAAAATGCAAATAATTCCTATGTGATATTGCAAATGAGCAAATTACTCCCTTAAAAAAAATAAAAGAATAATGTACCTCCTTATGTTTTTAAAATGAATCAATTTACCTCCTTATATTTTTTAAAATAAAGTAATTTACCCCATGGAGGTAAATTGTTCCATTTTAAAGAACATAGAAAAGTAAATTGTTAATTCTTTTTCATAGGAGGATAATATACTCATTTGTAATATTATAGAGAGGTAAATTGTATTAAACCCGATATATATTTCAAGACTTTAACCATGCCTTGACTTGCATAAACATGGTATCATTTACATAAATTTGTATCATACATAATGAATCTGAATAAGCAAAAATACTCGCAGCTTCAAGTTTCTCTTGAGGGACATAATCCATACAAACATATGATACACTATAAACAAAAATTCGGACAGGTTTACGCCCACCATGGATTTTCACCTGTCCTAAAATCAGTTTCAACCCATGGAACGAACACTACCTTCCCGTCATCCACATCGGCATGAGCCAAGGCCAACGACTGCACCCAACAATAATGTAGATATTTAAGAGGTTTAAAGATATGAAAGTATTCTGAATGTATGAAACTAGATTTAGAGGGTGTTTGACTAAGCTTATAAGTTTTTCAAAATATCTTATAAGATGTTTGAGAGCTTATAAGTTCTAAAAAATCGTTTGACAATTTTTTATGTAAAGAGCTTATAAGATCTCAAAATAAAATGTTTTGGATCTTAAGCTCTTTAGAAAAAAGTTAACATCCTCCAACTTTTTTTTAAGATCTTATAAGCTCTATAAAATTAATGTGTAATTAAAAAAATAATACCCTCATTCACACGCTCTCTCTCTCTCCCTCACACACTCTCTCACTCTCTCTCTCTCTCCACACACACACACCCCACCTCCCACACACACACACACACACCCACCCTCTCACACACACACAAATACACTTTCTTCTTCTTAAGATTTTATTGGTATTTAATTTTTCTTTTAATTGAAAAGGAGAAATTGTATCACTACTTAATAAATTATTATTTATGAAACAAATAAGATTGCATTGATATTATATTTACTGAAAAAATATAAATTAACGACATTAAAAAGTATACCACTAGAAAATAATCATTTCGTTAACAAAGAGAATATCAATTATATATCAATGTCAATATTCTATTAATATTAATGTACATATATATTATTTTTATTCAAAAAATTAGGTAATAAATATCATTATTTTTTTATTTTTTTAAAAATATTATCTATTAGATTTTTATTAGAAGTTAAACTAATGTGTACTACTAATGAAAGTATTTTTAGAATATTAAAAAAATATATGTCAAGAAATGACAACTTATTTGATTCTAATAGTAACATATCCTTTTTGATCGTTTTGCAATAAAAAGACCTTATTATGCCAAACACCCTAACATCTTATAAGATGCAAAAACATCTTATAAGTTATACATCTTATTTTATCCAAACACTTTAGGATTTATTTTTAAAATAAGATGCAACATCTTATAAGCTCCTAAAACATCTTATAAGATGTAGAAGCTTATAAGTTGTTTTTAAAAAGCTTAGCCTACCACCCTCTTAGTAGTTTTCTCTTCCTCGACTAGCCGCAACAACCATAAACTTATATTTGAATTAATGGATTTGAATTTGAGGAAAGGATTTGGAAAAAAATTTCAAATGACTTGGAATCAAAAGAGCTTGAAATCCATCAATGCTCAACAAAACATAGTTCAAATTTAGAATTGAAAATTTTAAAATCTTTTGAATTTAGAATTACCCAAACAAATACAAACAACCTATTAATAGGGATTTGAAATCCAAACACAACCTCAAAGAAGTAGTTGGCAATCATTTTACCCAAATCCAATTAAATTATCTTCTACCCTTTCCTCTAAGCTCACAAATTTTCCTGCTCATGCATACCTAAGAAAATTCTTTAAAAAAATCAAATATATGGAATAACTTTTTGCGATGATAATTATGTCAAACATACCAAAGGAGCAGGTCCCCTAACAACTCTTCCTTGATTGTTGTATTGGGATCCGTGGCAAGGGCAGATGAACTTGTTCTCTGCAGTATTCCACGGCACGACACATCCAAGGTGAGTACAGACGGCATTAATACCGTATGTTGCAAGTGTTCTGTCGCTCTCCACAACGAGATAAGTGGGATCACCCTGAAGTTTATCAAAGCATTGAACCATCAACTCTATGCTTCATTATCAATAGACCTAAACATGGAGTTCTGCTTGGAAAGAGCATCATATAAATCTAGATATATTGATATTAATGAGAAAAATGCAAGCAACCCTCTTGTGATATTGCAAATGAGTAAATTATTCCCCTAAAAAAAATAAATAATAATTTACCCACCTGTATTTTTTAAGATGAAGCAATTTACCCTCCATGTGTTTTCCAAAATGAAGCAATTTACCTCCCTGCGTAACTTGCTTCATTTTGCAAAATACAGGAGGATAAATTGCTATTTATTTTTCACAGGGGGGTAATTTGCTCATTTGCAATATCACATGGGACTAAATTGCATTAAATCCCAATATTAATAGCTAGGCATAATTTCACAAGTATTCCTTGAAATTTGCGAATATTACAAAGAACCTAGCGATATAGAGAAATTACTGTGACAACCATAAGAGTGCAGCCATGATTTATAATAAAAAGTTCCCCCGACTGTCTAGTCTTTAAAACTACATTTCGATGGGAAGATTTGGGGTAAGGATTTCAAATGACTTCATATTAAATGGATCTGAAATCCATTATAATGTCACAAAATACAGTTTAAAATGAAAACTCAAAATTTCAAATTATTTATAATATGAAGTTATCCAAACTCGTTGGATGGATTTATTATGGATTTGAAAGTTCTCAGTTCCTGATCCATCCATCGAAATACGACATAAGAGATATAAATAATAAAAGGCATAGAGTAAGCCCCAACTTTTCAGGATAGAGAGCTATGACTGAATTCAAGAATCGATATAATTTTTCCCATCGATGCACAAATTATATACTTAAGAATAAACAAAGTCCTTGTGCCTCAAATTTAAAAGTGGGACTTTCAAACCATCTTAATCTTGATTACCATGAAAACATGTTGTTTTCTTCCTTTGGCCACATAGTCTTATCACTAAAAGAAAATGGCTCAATAGCTACGAAAAAAATTTGATGCTGAAATCAACGTCGAGCTAATTAACAAGTAAAATTCTCGTTGCTAATCTATAAAATTTCATATATATTTCAAACAATTTGTTGCTAAATTTATTAGCAAGTAAATTTTCATAACTAAATTCACTAGCAACTAAATTTCTTGAAAACAATGTAGATTAAGAATGAGAATTTTACTTGCTAATCAACTCGACACTTTTTTTTTTCGTAGCAATTGGCGCATTTTCTTGTAGCATATGCTCTATATGTAGTTCTTATAAACCCAAAGAACGAGAATTTTCAACCGTCGACCATGTGTAAGACGGACCCAAGTCTTCTCAATGTTACTCTTCCTTATACATGAATGCTATTCATACCAAAAGAAACTACCAACTTAGGAGTTGTAAAGACAAGCCGTTGTTTAACTGCCTTAAGTATATGAACCGAAGCACAAAAATTCATCGGAGAACTCGCTTGATGAAACTTTTCTCCCATGTTTTCAGTAATAACAGCATCATCACCAACAATTATACGTTGTAGGGTCATCTATCTATGTGTTTTAGTGCATGTCAGAAAGACAATTCACTCTGTAAGTGTTTTAGCAGGTTTCATCACAAAGAATTCTATGACAATGGGCAAAACAACATTGTTCAACAGCCTTAATTAACCCCCGACTGAAAAGGAATCTAGGAAAAAAGTAATTAAAGCCAATAAGCCATTCTATTTTGCAATGGATCAATAATATTACCTTCAATCCCTGTGTAAGTGTGCGATCGCCAGGTCCATGGTTTTTGAGCCATTCAGCTGCAATAACATCGTTGCCTAATGCATCCTTGGCAACGGTACCTCCACCAGACCCTCGGCCACTGCTCTTGGTTCACAATGGACATGCAATGTTATCTCACAACAAACCAAAACAGTAAAATATAATAGCGAAAATTTGAAAGTATAACTGATAATGCGGAAAAAATAAAAAGTTTTAGAAGTATATATGAAAGCGGAAATGAAGTCTTTATCAAACAAATTTGATCAGTAAAAAGAAAAAAAAAATATGGAGAAGAACATAAAGTTGAGCATTCCGTGGTCAAACGAAAAAAAAAAAAAAAAATTAGTCAATGTCGTGAGTGAAGTAATGTTCAAGTGTCAAAATGCAGACCACAAGACTCGAAGTTCTTTATTGGTTCAAATACCATCAACACGTGAGCATTGTTTTACATCACAATAGTTAGTAGTCTACTTTTATAATAGTTGATTTCAGAGCGTCAGATAATTATAAATTGATGAGCATGGTCTATTTTAATTGATATATCTGTTTTAAATAAAACTAAACAGTAAACGGTAACCAATAAGCTTCTCTTCTGTAAATTCCATAATGGATAAACATTTAATTTCATCCCATATTATTTTGGTGTGATTAATTTAATTTGTTCATAGATGTGTCCTAGCACCTAAAGAAATATCAATAAAGACAGCCTATTGATATTGACGTGATTAATTCCTTAAGGTGCTCACAGCCTCCCTCCACAGTATGAATTAAGACCAAATTACAATTGTACGCATATCACTCATTTTCCGTTCTAAACTCATATTTTAACTTCTTTTCTTTTCTTTTTTTTTTTTTTGAAATACATATTTTAACTTCCAAGTTTACTACTTATGCTTTTATATTTGTATGTCACAGGACATACATTACATAGGCCAAAAAGTTAATCATTAGTTGCATTCCACGCAAGTGACTTGGGGGCAAATTGTTTTTCTTTTTTTTTTTTTTTTGGTAAATTTCTACGAGCTTTCATCAAGTTTGGCAAAATTATAAATAATCGTTATTTAAAAAATTATCAATATCATCCTTGATGTTTGATGAAATTATGTAATCCTTGAACGAAGGTCTGAAAATTGTCAATTTTGCGCTGTATTTTTTCTTTTGTTTTGAAGAAATGGAAAAATATTTAAAAAACAGATGAATTTTTTTTGAAAAATTGTAATAAAATTCTCCACATAATTCATAAAATAATTCAGAAAAATCTAAACCAAAATAAAATTTTAATTTATAATGCACAATCACAGTTTGGTCCGTTCAAGATAAAAAATAAATGGAGACCTGAAAAAAACTAATGTATTGAGCTAGTTATTAGACCACTATTAAAATCTGGAAGTATTTTTATAATTTTTCAAACATCGATAAATATTCATAATTACGTCAAACATCGTTATAGATAATTGTAATATACCCCCTCTCTCTTTTTATTTTTTTATTTTTTTTATTTTTTTTATTTCAGTTCACAAATTTTCACCAATTAAGATTTTCACAGGGGCGGCTGCATTTAACCAGACTTCTAACCAGAAAAACACATACAAGTAAAGGGAAAAAAAAAGGAAAGCAAACTGACCCAGGAGGAACAAAGAAGTAAGTATAAGGCAGCAGCATTCCACCAGAAGGCAGAGCAATAGCCCCAAGAAGCAGCAAATTCATGAGCTGCCTCTTTCCCATATCGGGTACTCGATCATCCGCAGGAATGCTCGTCGCCATGCATCTCACCTTCATCCTCTTATCCTTCCCATTCTTTAAGCACTTTGAGAGCGCCACATGTGAAGATGGGTTCATCCCATTCTTCCCAGAGCACAGCTGACCAAACAAAACATCAATTAAAGTCGTTCCTTGAGAATTACGAGTTTGTTTTAGGTGAATTACCTGAGAAGGGGTGATTGCTGGGGACAGCGCAGTTGAAGAAGCCATGGGGAGCAGGATCAAGTGAGTGACGAGTTGTGGGTGTTAGTTTTCTGTGGGGTGAGGGTGTAGGAAAAGATGAAGGGATGATTGGAGAAGGGCGATCGGGCAACTGTCTACCACAAGAGTTAGGAGATAAGGAGGTATTCGTACAGCCACACGTTAGGATATTGGGACAGCGGATCTAATTTCGATTGACGAAAACTTTAGTCTCAGTCAGTATCTATACTCCAAGTCCTGTAACCACAGAGGGTAAAAAGTATTTTACCCGCCTGTTTTATCAAAAAAATTGAAAAATTCCCTCTGATAAATTAATAAGTAAAAAATTTTTCTGTGAAAAAAAAACACACAAAATATCCCCTCACATGATGGGTGCACAACACAGGCCTATTTTCATTTTTTTTAGTTAGAAAATTGCACGTATATCCTTTATTATGAACAGTTGAATCTTAATTGTTTAAAATCGATGATCAAGATTTTATCTGTTTAAATTAATAATTCTTTAATCTATTTTTTTTTTCAAATAAGTAAATATATATAAATAAATATATATAAAAATTTTATAATACTAAAATAAGTTAAATTATTGAATAAAATAAAACTTTAAAATGTAAAAAAGAAAGAAAGAAAAACCCACCTCCCTCCTTCCTCAACCCCCTTTCCCCGACGACCAAACTCCCTCCCTCCCTCCTTCCTCAGTCGATGCCGCCACTGCCATCTTCCCCCCTTAGCCGCCACCCCCTCTCATGTCACAACCTTGCCGCAACCATCACCTCTCCATCCCCTGGATCCGCTTCCCCCCTCAATTGTCGTGCCTTCCCCCTCCCCTGCACAATCCTCACCATCTTCTGCTTCCCCCGACCCTAGCCCCAGCCCCAGCCCCAGCCCCCCGCATTCCCTTTCTTCAGGAACCGTGGACGGACCAACGGCCGCCTTCTCTCTTTTATATATATATATCTATATATATATATATATATTAATATTTTAATTATATACATATATAATTTTAATTATATATTTATATATTATATATTTTAAATCTGAACCGTTGATTTAAATTAAATAGAATCTGGGCCACTCATTTGATCAAAGAAAATATAGACCATAGATTTGTTAAGTTAAATCTAACCGTTCAATTTTTAGTTTGACAAATTTGGGCGTTTGATTTGTATTACTTAAATATAGACCGTTGATTCTTATAAAGTGATGTGTACCCCGGTCCGACAGCACTACAAAATATCGAGGGATTTTTTTGATAGTCCCAAGATTGTAGGGGAGACTAACCTGCAGAGAGGGGTTAGCACTCCGGCGTTTAAATCAGTAATGTTCGACTTGAAATAAATAAAGAACACTTGAAGAAGATGTGAATATTGGTAAAAGTGTGATAATTGGTGTGTGAATACTCTGGAAACAGAGAGAATTTCATGTGTTAAGAGATAGGGCAAGTGTTACTTGAGAGTTCTCAAAGTAGTGAACTTGTGAGATGATGAAGTTGTAGTTGAAGTTGTCAAATGACTGCACAGTGTGCTCTTTTTATAGCCAGTGTTGAACCCGATTTTGGAGGATATTTGTTAAGTGCCGTATACCGTTCGAAAGCCTGAAGAGTCAGCTTCCTAACCCAACAAACCGCGCATGAATCGGAGTTGAATTGGGGGAGAAATATCCATTTTAGTGCACCTTGCCACATCTGCCAGATTTTTCGGGAAAACAGTTACTTGCTGAGAAACATCCAGATTCTGGCCAATCTGCTTTTAACATTACGTGGCTTGAGGTGTTTTCTAGCTGTGTGATGTGGAATTCAAGCTGTTTGATGACTAGACTTGCTGTACGAGCCCTTTTCGTGGGCCTGCCAGGTCAGTTATTTGAAACTGGGCTTATATATAGAAAAAAAATCTTACTTTTGGGTCGGGTGGTGTCGGCCTGCTGGGGTGCTCAGCAAGGGGGCCTACTCCTAGCTCTTGGGCTGGCCCGGTGGATTTTGAGGGGGCATCATCACTCCCCCCTACTCCAGTAGTGCGAGACTTGCTGTCGGACTGGTGGAGTAAAAATAAGTAGTCCTGTAAAGGTCCGACAAGAGCTATATACCTGACTGCACCAGCAGGTCATATCCTGTTGTGCTGTTTCCTTGCTGTGCTGCGTGCTTCCTGCTGAGGTCACTTACGTGGCATCACATGGATTTGATTTGATTTTGAACTTATCTGCAGAGAAGATATAGTAGGATAATCATTGCTATTATGTCCTGCAGAGAAGATATAGTAGGATTTAAAGGGAGGAGAGTTTTTACCGCGTGTACCTGCGCATGTGTCCTGTGATTGCGACGTGTTTGCCAAGCGAGGAGGAGAGAGACCGAATCCTGCTTGGATAGGACTCTTTTCCTGCTAGGGTATAAAACCCTTTTCTTGGGGCAGTTTCCTTTCTTCCTCACCTTGCCTTCACCTGACTAAGTTTTTTCCCTCTTTTCATGCAAATTTTCCTCTCTTTCTTTTTTTTCTTTACAAGAATATTTTCTGAAATCAATTTTTCCTCCGGCAGGTTTTGAGATTCTCTAGAGCTTTCCTTGAATTTCTTGCTTTCCCCTACTTTGAAACTAGGTACGCCCTACTGGTCTCTCTACTTTGGTAGTCATGTCTATTGGTAGTATAGATAGGGATGTCATAGAAGATGTGTTGATTGATCTGTTAGAGCCTTTTGACAAGGGGGGTGACAATTGTTAGAATAGGTGACCATGTAAGCCAATTTTGGCAGGAATGTGTAACCTATGTCTAGACAATTTCAGGTGTTTGATAAATCATTTTTGAATAAAGAAGTGAAAATTCATATGGCAACACTTTGTTTACGTTCACTTATATATGCTATTACATATCTGTTCACTAAGCAAACAAAGCCCACGGACTGAGAATCGATTTCGGGGACTGGGACTACGCTTGGAGGTAGGTCCATAAAATCAGTCTTACCGAATTATTCCGGAAATCTCCAAGTCAAGGAATCTCGAAAGTGGGTACCGAGATTCCCCTTGAGACTTGCACTAAGTATCTGCTGTCGTATTTCATCAACGGGTGACGAAGGTCGTTTAAGCAGTGTTAGTGGGTTAGCATGCTAGGAAGCAGCTGACTGAGGTGACTCACGGGAACCGTCTTACGGAGGACCTTGAGTATGGTCTGCAAGGTACGATGTGTATTCCCGGTTCCAACGGTAGAGGTCAAGTCCTTTGACTTGAGGAACTACTGAGTTTACCTGTACATCAGGTCTGTATCTTAGATATGGTGAGAGATTGCCAAAATACTCTTGAGTAGTCATAAGCCATGTCTAGTGCAGCTCTGGTGTACAGCGTGACAGTAATTTCCACGAAAGGATCTGTCTCCTGTCAAAAGGCATTGACAGTTGAGTCTCATGTATGCTCTGTGTCTTGTCCCTAAAATCTGTGGCCACAGTAACTGAACAGAAGGGAAGGTTTCCCTTGCGGCGTTTAGTAAGGACAGATCAACACTTAGGTCCAAAATGGGTACCTGCATTTTCCGTGCCCTAGACCCTAAGTGATGAGACCGAAGACAGAAGGACAAGTGTACTGTTAGAACCTAAATGTTCATCCCCAAATATTTCACCTAGTCTCTAGTGCTATGGACCGTTGCTAGATGGCCACCCATGGTAACGGACGGATTCTAGGAATCCGACCAAGTCTAGCTGAAAGGTGAACCTAAAGAGTCACACACTATCCACACACACACTTAGTATTTAATTTGGAATTAAATATTGGAGTAAAGAAATGATTAAATTGGATTTAATCGGGTCCTATATTTTCTTGGAGAATTAATTCCTTCTATTTGATAAAGGGAATTAAATTAATAAATTGGATTTATTAAGGGAATTAATTTAATGGGCCTAGAATAAATATTAATATTTATTTATTATATTTATTTGACCTTTTGGAATATTTAATAGGATTTACATATTCCATTAAATTAAATTAATGGTTGAGATTTAATGGGAGAGATGAAAGGCTAGGATTGAATTTGATAAGGTTAAATTCTACTTTGACTAGGACTTTGACTAGGTCAAAATCCTAGTCAAATTAAGCTTCTAAAGAGTTGGAGTTTAAAGAGGATTAAACTCCTCCTCTGTATAAACCCCTAGCCTTCCACCTTTGGAAGGATGATGAAATTCCAACACACATACAACTCTCTCCCTCTCCCTCTCGTCCGCCCCCTCTCTCTCTCTTAGCAAGAAAATAATTCTTGTTCTTTTGTTCTTGGAACATTAGAAGATTGATGAATCAATACCGTTAATTCATAACGTGTTGTTGATTCATCCACTCCAAAAATTACATACTTGTTCGTTGCTAGCACGACGTGCAAGATACGTGGGTGGATCGTGTGTCACGATTTGGAGCGTCTCAAGAATGAGATCTTGGTTCAAAACGGGGAACAACGCGTGTAGCCGTTGAAGACGAAAACGACAACGGGTAGGTCTCGGTTTACGTTTTCGCCTCTTTTATTTTTCAACCCTATGGCCTCCATGATTGCTTACATGTTGTTTATTCATGAGATACACCGAACACCCGAGAAATTTCAAGGGCACATCCTTGAAATGTGTTCTTTAATTTAAAAGCATGTTTTAAATTCCGCTATTTTATTTTATACCACGTTTCCGCATTTGCGCAATTCTCCCGGGACGATCCACATATTCTTTCAACAATCCCACGCCTTCTGACTCTGCTTCCCACCATGGAGGTGAGAGTGATGAGGAGGGAAATAGTAAAAAGGAGGAACCTCTTGGTTTCGACCGGGTCCGCCGCCTTTCACATCTTTAGGTCTAGGCTGACTGAAACGGAGTTGATAGGGATCCGAGAAAAGTACGGGATACCTGGTGACTACGTGATCCGAGCCCCTGCTTCTACAACTCGTCCCCATCTTCGTCCGACTGGCTTTCTGTGCTTCTATCTCGCCCAGATGGAGGCAGGCCTCCGGTTTCCTATTTCCCCTTTCTTCTGCGAGGTGGCCACTCTGTTTAACATCCCTTTGAATCAATTAGTGCCGAAATCTTTTAGTCTGTTATCTGGCTTTCATATGCTGGTGAGAACCTTAGGAGAGATCCCTTTTGCGGCCCAATTCCATTCTTTTTCATGTTGAAGAGAGCAGGTCCTGGTCTTTTCTACTTCACCTGTCGAGGGGAAGCTCGATTTCTGTCCATCGAGTCCTCCGTGAAGGAATGGAAACGGGACTACTTTTTTGTCTCCTCCCCACAGCCTTGGAGGTTTCCTCAGGTGTGGGTTGTGAATCCTCCTGAACAGTTAAAATACTTAGCCCGAAATAGGCCTGCTGCCTTCCAGGCTCTGCTTAAGCGTTTGAATGCCTCCCCTTTTGATCCTCGCAAGATTGTACACCCTGCTATCCTCCACTAATTTGGTCTGAGCCCTAAGGTGGCAAACATGGATCCTGCTGCTGGTATGCAGCCTACTTTCTCTTTTTGTTTGCTTGTTTCCTGTCGAATTTTGATTAGGAAAAGAAGGGTATGTTAATATGTGTGTGGGTGTTTACCTGTTTCCATGCAGGAATAATATTTCACAAATTGTTGCAGGATAAGGCGGAGGTGTCTTCGGGGGCTGGGTCCTCTGCCCGGCGAACTTTGGTCAAGAGCCTTCCCTCTACTCCTGCTAGCCCAGTCTCGACTAGAGACCCCAAGGGCAAACGCCGTGCTGACCCCATCCCTACTCCCACCAAGAAGGCTAAGGGCCAGTCAGGTCCTTCGGTGCTACCTGCTCCTCGCTCGGTTACATGGGCAGGGACTCCCTGTTGGAATAGGTGAACAGAAACCCAATAGGTTTGGCAATTTGTAACCTATCCGACAACTTGATGTGAAAGTAATGTTATTATGTGATGAATAAGATGAGTGTTCGTCACCAATGGTACCTTCTTTGTTGCGCTCATCTTACATTTGTTAAAATGGTGTTTAACTTATATCGCAACAAAGCCTACAGACCATGGATAACAACTCGTGCAGTTGGGCCACGCATTGGATGGTGGTCATGAAACCAACTGATTAAGAGTTGGGTCTGAAACGTTCCAAGTCGAGGACCTCGAGACAGGGCATCGAGAGTCCTATTGAGACTTGCGTCAAGAGTCGTGTTCATTGGATGAGTGCCGTGTTTCATCGGCGACAGGCATGGGACGCCTACACGATCTTGATGGGTTGGTCGACTGGGGTCGAGCCGACTGGACTGACTCGCGGGGATCATCATATGGAAGCCTTGGAGGCTTGGTCGGTATGATTGGTTTTCCCCGGTTCCGATAGTACGGGAGTAATCCTCAAACTTGAGGGATCATGGCAGTCGCGTGCACAAGACGGCTGTATCTTGGATCTGGCGAGAGGTGATCATTCTGTAAGATGATCATTATAAGCCTTGTCCAGTGCAGTCAGAATGTGTAGCGAGGACGGTGGATTCCAAGAAGAGGATCCGTCCCCTGTCAGTATGTGACAGAGGTATCTCCTATGCACTCGGAGACACGTTCATGCTGTTTGAAGCTGTGGCCACAGTGGTTGGTCGAACAGGGAATGGTTTCCTGTGTCGACACAATGAAGCATACGTGGTCTCGAGTATTAAGCATAGATGCCTAGTCAAGGATGGGAACCGACGCCTAATTCCATACCCTAGACTAAGGCCGGGAGACGGTAGACGGAAGGATCGTACCCGTACGGAATCGGCGCCTAAATGTTCACGCCAATTCACCTAGTCTCTAATGCCATGGACCGTTGCTAGACGGCCACCCATGGTAACGGGCCCTTGTGGGACACGGGCCCAAGTCTAGCTGAGGGTGAACCTAAAGGGTCACACACAAATCACCGAGGAGGTTGAGAGATCGACTTAGAGTCAATCTCGAAGGATAAAATAAGTAATTGGATTACTTAAGGGAAAGTCCATTGGATGGACGGGCCGATATTGTATCGGGCTTTCATTTAATCGGTAAATTGGATTTTCGATTAAATATGGAAAGTTGAGATGTTGAGACGTTGGATCTTTTAATTGGATTAAAAGATCAACGGGAATAATTTAAGTGGACATTACATTGGATTTAATATTGGGTTCGTCGTAATTGGATTACGATAAAACCCGGTCCGTTAAATTATACCCGAGAGGAGAAATAATTCCTAATTTGAAATAGGAAGAAGTTGGACTTCTTCCCTTAATTAAACATAGCCGACATGCTCCCTTGGAGGAAGCAAAATCAACCATGTTGCATGCTAGGTGGTATGTTGACTTGTCTCTTTTGGAAAGAGACAAATCAACTCCAATCAAGCTCTTCCCTTTTGGTATGATTTGATTATACCATAAATTTTGGTAGGCTTGATTGAAGAATTGATGGTGATTGATTGGAATGAATCTAGACATCCTTGAATGAACCTAGACACATTCCAATAATCACATTAATTATGTATATATATTAGAATATACAACACCTAGCATAAGTGATTCATTATTCATCTTTTTCTAGGAAAAAGAGTTGACAAAAATCCTCTCCTCTCTCTCAAAATTTCGTGCTCCCTCTCTCTCTTACACTTGTGTTCTTCACTTGATTTTGAATCAAGAAGAAGAACAAAGTAAGTTTAAGAGAACACTAAGTTTGGATTTCGTGAGCATTCCGGAGAAGGAACAACGCTAGTAGCCGGGAGCATACGCTAAACAATCAAAGGTAACGGTTTATTACGCTTTGATTGATTTCATTTGTATATCTATGCGCTATGTGTTTAAATATATGTTTTAATATTTACACATCCTACATCGAATGCCCGGTTGAGCACCCAAGGGTACACCCCTTGGGATTCGCGTATTTTGAATTTGATTTAAATTTACGCAATTTCTCGCTTTCTCGCTTCCGCTCGCGCTTCCGGGCGGATCCGCTTGTCCTTCACTCCCTGCCTGGCTGATGAGAGGGCGGAACGTAAAAAACTTTACCCTGCTTGGACTCTGCCGGAGGATTACTCCGTGCTGCTGGATGAGGAAGAGCCCAGCCGGGCTGGTGAATTTATGACGGGGGTCAGGCCTCCCTAGGACAAGACATATGATGACAACCTGCCTCGGGCTTGGGCTCGGGCTCTAAGCCTCTTTGCTACTTACTTCAGCAAGGTAAGTACCTGTACTAAGAACATGTTAAGGCACAGTGGAAATAAAAGATGATATAACCTATTTTGTTTTGCAAGCGTATGTGCTGGGGGGCAGCCTATTCAACGTGCTGGAGTAGGGAGGTCCTTTATTTGAAGGCTCCCTTAAAAGGGTGGAGGAGCAGGAGGAGACTATTCGCCGGCTGAGGGAAATGATTCAGAAAAGAGATGAGGCCCGTCAGGAGGATGCAGCCAGCTTGCGCCAGTTAAGGCCATGAAATCCGAGATGGACTCGATGGGTACAAACCAGGTTTGTGAAGGACAAGCGGATCCGCCCGGGAGCGCGAGCGGAAGCGAGAAAAGCGAGAAATGTGCGTAAATTTAAATCAAATTCAAAATATGCGAATCCCAAGGGGTGTACCCTTGGGTGCTCAACCGGGCGTTCGATGTAGGATGTGTAAATACTAAAACATATATTTAAACACATAGGGCATAGATATACAATTGAAATCAATCAAAGCGTAATAAACCGTTACCTTTTGATTGTTTAGCGTATGCTCCCGGCTACTAGCGTTGTTCCTTCTCCGGAATGCTCACGAAATCCAAACGTATGGATTCTCCAAAGGTGATCCACACCACACCGGAAGAAACACACGTTCTTCTTGCTAGAAAAGAATGGGTTTAGGAAGGAATCGGTTTAAGAGAACAACACTATGAATTAGTGCTCTCTTAAACTTACTTTGTTCTTCTTCTTGATTCAAAATCAAGTGAAGAACACAAGTGTAAGAGAGGGAGGGAGCACGAAAATTGAGAGAGAGGAGAGGATTTTGTCTTCTCTTTTTCCTAGAAAAAGATGAATAATGAATCACTTATGCTTGGTGTTGTATATACTCCTATATATACATAATTAATGTGATTATTGGAATGTGTCTAGGTTCATCCAAGGATGTCTAGATTCATTCCAATCAATCACCATTAATTCTTCAATCAAGCCTACCAAAATTTATGGTATGATCAAATCATACCAAAAGGGAAGAGCTTGATTGGAGTTGATTTGTCTCTTTCCAAAAGAGACAAGTCAACATACCACCTAGCATGAAACATGGCTGATTTTGCTTCCTCCAAGGGAGCATGTCGGCCATATTTAATTAAGGGAAGAAGTCCAACTTCTTCCTATTCCAAATTAGGAATTATTTCTCCTCTCGGGTATAATTTAACGGACCGATTTTTATCGTAATCCAATTACGACGATCCCAATATTAAATCCAATTTAATGTCCACTTAAATTATTCCCGTTGATCTTTTAATTCAATTAAAAGATCCAACGTCTCAACGTCTCAACTTTCCATATTTAATCGAAAAATCCAATTTACCGATTAAATGAAAGCCCGATACAATATCGGCCCGTCCATCCAATGGACTTTCCCTTAAGTAATCCAATTACTTATTTTATCCTTCGAGATTGACTCCAAGTCGATCTCTCAACCTCCTCGGTGATTTGTGTGTGACCCTTTAGGTTCACCCTCAGCTAGACTTGGGCCCGTGTCCCACAAGGGCCCGTTACCATGGGTGGCCGTCTAGCAACGGTCCATGGCACTAGAGACTAGGTGAATTGGCGTGAACATTTAGGCGCCGATTCTGTACGGGTACGATCCTTCCGTCTACCGTCTCCCGGCCTTAGTCTAGGGTATGGAATTAGGCGTCGGTTCCCATCCTTGACTAGGCATCTATGCTTAATACTCGAGACCATGTATGCTTCATTGCGTCGACACAGGGAACCATTCCCTGTTCGACCAACCACTGTGGCCACAGCTTCAAACACCATGAACGTGTCTCCGAGTGCATAGGAGATACCTCTGTCACATACTGACAGGGGACGGATCCTCTTCTTGGAATCCACCGTCCTCACTACACATTCTGACTGCACTGGACAAGGCTTATGATAATCATCTTACAGAATGATTACCTCTCGCCAGATCCAAGATACAGCCGTCCTGTGCACGCGACTGCCATGATCCCTCAAGTCTGAGGATTACTCCCGTACTATCGGAACCGGGGAAAACCAATCATATCGACCAAGCCTTCAAGGCTTCCATATGATGATCCCCGCGAGTCAGTCCAGTCGGCTCGACCCCAGTCGACCAACCCATCAAGATCATGTAGGCGTCCCACGCCTGTCGCCGATGAAACACGACACTCATCCAATGAACACGACTCTTGACGCAAGTCTCAATAGGACTCTCGATGCCCTGTCTCGAGGTCCTCGACTTGGAACGTTTCAGACCCAACTCTTAATCAGTTGGTTTCATGACCACCATCCAATGCGTGGCCCAACTGCACGAGTTGTTATCCATGGTCTGTGGGCTTTGTTGCGATATAAGTTAAACACCATTTTAACAAATGTAAGATGAGCGCAACAAAGAAGGTACCATTGGTGACGAACACTCATGTTATTCATCACGTAATAATATTACATTCACATCAAGTTGTCGGATAGGTTACAAATTGCCAAACCTATTGGCTTTCTGGTCACCTATTCCAACAGTTTGGACCCTAGTAGATCCACCCAAAGGGGTAAAACCCGTAGGGTGTAAATAAGTCTACAAATGTAAGCTTGGAGCTGACGGGGAGGTTACAACCTTCAAGGCCAGGCTTGTGGCGAAAGGTTACACTCAGCGACCCAGGGTCGATTTTGAGGAAACTTACTCGCCTGTAGCAATGGCCAAGTCCATTCGGATACTGCTTGCCACAGCAGCATGGTATGACTATGAAATATGGCAGATGGACGTGAAAACGGCTTTCCTCAATGGTTTCGTAGAGGAAGAGATCCATATGGATCAGCCGGAAGGTTCCACAACTGTTGGAGAAGAGCAGAAGGTCTGCCGTCTCCAAAGGTCCATCTATGGCCTCAAAGAAGCTTCCGGAAGCTGGAACATACGCTTTGATGAAGTCATACGGGGATATGATTTCATTAAGAACGAGTCTGATCCTTGTATATACAAGGAGATCAGTGGGAGTTCAGTTGCGTTTCTGGTGCTTTATGTGGATGACATCTTGCTCATTGGGAATGATGCTAAGATGTTGGGTACCACTAAAGCTTGGTTGTCAACGCAATTCTCCATGAAGGATATGGGCGAGGCATCCTACATCCTTGGCATCAAGATCTATAGGGATAGATCTAGAAGGATGTTAGGAATGGCACAGTCCTCGTATATTGAGAAAGTCTTGAAGAGATTCAAGATGGAGAACTCAAAACGAGGATTCCTTCCTATGAGGCCTGGAATTAAGTTATCCAAGAAGAAGTCTCCTAAGATTGATGAGAAACTTAAACGGATGTTGGACATCCCTTATGCTTCAGCCGTAGGCATCATACAGTATGTTGTTCAGTGCACTAGACCTGATGTGGCTTTCGCTTTGAGCGTAACTAGCCGATATCAGTCGTGTACCGGAGAGGCACACTGGAGTGCAATCAAGACTATCCTGAAGTACCTGAAAAGGACTAAGGACATGTTCTTGATCTACGACGGTGGAGAGTTGATACTGGAAGGCTATAGCGACGCTAGCTTCTAGTGGGATGACGATGATGCCAAGTCTCAGTCTAGTTTTATATTTAGACTAAATGGTGGCGTGGTTACTTGGAAGGGTTCCAAGCAGGCTACCACGGCGGACTCCACCATAGAGTTTTGAATACATAGCGGCTTTGGAAGCTGCTAAGGAGTGGTTTGGTTGATGAGCTACATCCAAGGGTTGGATGTAGTACCTAGCATTGCTAAGCCTGTAATTATCTTTCATGATAACAACGGGGCGATACCGCTAGCAAAGGAACCGAGATCTCATCACGATCCAAGCATATTCTTAGATGCTACAATCTGCTGAGAGAGATGGTTAGCAGGGGTGATGTTCGGATGGACCGAGTCAGCTCCGCAGAAAACATAGCAGATCCACTTACTAAGCCCGTGTCACAAGTTGCCTATACTCAGCATCTGGATAAGATGGGTTTGAGGTCAATGGGTGATTGGCTTTAGGTCAAATGGGGAGATTGTTAGAATAGGTGACCAGAAAGCCAATAGGTTTGGTGATTTGTAACCTATTATACAACTCGATGTTAATGTAATATTATTATGTGATGAATAAAATGAGTATTCGTCACTTTTGGTGCTTACTTTGTTGCGCTCATTTCACATTTGTTAAAACGGAGTTTTACTTATATCGCAACAAAGCCCACAGACCATGGTTAACAACTCGTGCAGTTGGGCCACGCATTGGATGGTGGTCATGAAACCAACTGATTTAGAGTTGGGTCTGAAACGTTCCAAGTCGAGGACCTCGAGACAGGGCATCGAGATTCCTATTGAGACTTGCATCAAGAGTCATGTTCATTGGATGAGTGCCATGTTTCATCGACGACAGGCGTGGGACGCCTACACGATCTTGATGGGTTGGTCGACTAGGGTCGAGCCGACTGGACTGACTCGCGGGGATCATCATATGGAAGCCTTGGAGGCTTGGTCGGTATGATTGTTTTTCCCCGGTTCCGATAGTACGGGAGTAATCCTCAGACTTGAGGGATCATGGCAGTCGCGTGCACAGGACGGCTGTATCTTGGATCTGGCGAGAGGTGATCATTCTGTAAGATGATCATCATAAGCCTTGTCCAGTGCAGTCGGAATGTGTAGCGAGGACGGTGGATTCCAAGAAGAAGATCCGTCCCCTGTCAGTATATGACAAAGGTATCTCCTATGCACTCGGAAGCACGTTCATGCTGCTAAAAGCTGTGGCCACAGCTGGTTGGTCGAACAGGGAATGGTTTCCTGTGTCGACGCAATGAAGCATACGTAGCCTCGAGTACTAAGCATAGATGCCTAGTCCAGGATGGGAACCGACGCCCAATTCCATACCTTAGACTAAGGCCGGAAGATGATAGACGGAAGGATCGTACCCGTACGGAATCGGCGCCTAAATATTCACGCCAATTCACCTAGTCTCTATTGTCATGGACCGTTGCTAGACGGCCACCCATGGTAACGGACCCTTGTGGGACACGGGCCTAAGTCTAGTTGAGGGTGAACCTAAAGGGTCACACACAAATCACCGAGGAGGTTGAGAGATTGACTTGGAGTCAGTCTTGAAGGATAAATAGGTAATTGGATTACTTAAGGGAAAGTCCATTGGATGGACGGGCCGATATTGTATCGGGCCTTTGTTTAATCGGTAAATTGGATTTTAGATTAAATATGGAAAGTTGAGACGTTGAGATGATGGATCTTTTAATTGGATTAGAAGATCAACAGGAATAATTTAAGTGGACATTAAATTGGATTTAATGTTGAGTTCGTCATAATTAGATTACGATAAAACCCGGTCCGTTAAATTTGACCCGAGAGGATAAATAATTCCTATTTTTGAATAGGAAGAAGTTGGACTTCTTCCCATAATTAGACATGGCTGAAATGCTCCCTTGGAGGAAGCAAAATCAACCATGTTTCATGCAAGGTGGTATGTTGACATGTCTCTTTTGGAAAGAGACAAATCAACTCCAATCAAGCCCTTCCCTTCTGGTATGATTTGATCATACCGTAATATTTGGTACGCTTGATTGAAGAATTGATGGTGATTGATTGGAATGTATCTAGACATCTTTGGATGAACCTAGACACATTCCAATAATCACATTAATTATGTATATATATGAGAATATACAACACCAAGCATGTGTGAATCATAATTCATCTTTTTCTAGGAAAAAGAAAAAGAAAAATTCGGCCCTCTCCTCTCTCTCAACTCTCGGTTTTCTCCTCCCTTTTCTACTTGTGTTCTTCACTTGGTTTTGAATCAAGAGGAAGAACAAAGTAGGTTTAAGAGAACACTAATTCATAGTGTTCTTCTCTTAAACCGATTCCTTCATTAAACCCATTTTCTTCTAGCAAGGAGAACGTGCGTTTCTTCCGGTGTGGTGTGGATCACCTTTGGAGAATCCATACGTTTGCATTTCGTGAGCATTCCGGAGAAAGAACAATGCTAGTAGCCGCGTGCACGTAGATCATCAAAGGTAACGGTTTTATTACGCTTTGTTTGATTTACAATCTAATCTATGCCCTATGTGTTTTATATATATTTTAATATTTACACATCCTACATCGAACGCTCGGTTGAGCACCCAAGGGTACACCCCTTGAGACACATTTATTTAAATTGGATTTAAATTTACGCACATTACTCGCTTTCTCGCTTCCGCTCGCGCTCCCGGGCAGATCCGCTTGTCCTTCACTGGGAAGGTGGCAGAGAATGCAGCCCTCCTGGGATCAGAGCCTCTTGTTGAGGAAAGTGTGCCCCCTTCTACTGGTAACTGATTTTGCCCCCTTTCAAGAGAACAATTTTTAATTTCTGCTGAACAATTGGTACCTCCTGCGTGAGGTTTTGCAAGTGCCCGCGTGTGGGCTTTTTAAATATTTCTCTGGTTTTTGCTGGCACTTTGATGCCATGAATTCTGTTTCTCCCGTCCTTGCTTTATGGATGTCTTTTCGCTTCTTCTGGCCAGTTTATTCTTGTGCTTACTGCCATGCTTTTGCCCTCCTGCATTTTAGTGTAAATGATTTATTGGGAATGCTCCAGTTTATTTGCTAGCACGGGCTTAGTATGCCCAACAAATGAGGTGTTCACCTGTAGGTGAATACTTGTATAGCAAAGGCCTTATAGCCCTATAGCAAAGAATGAAATTCACTAGATACTACTTGTTGCAAGAAAGAAAGGTTTTTGACATAGATTAAATCATCAGAAAGAAATGTCTTGTACCATAAAGTACACATAAGTATAAGAGTGATGCAACCTGCTAGGAGGTCCCCAACTTAGGTAGTAAAGCACCTGTTGTAGCAAAGCAGGAGGCCTGAATGCTGGCTCATGGCCTTTATTTATTTATTTATTTTTGCGCGTGATCCCCTTGCTGATGGGGCCGGTTGTTTACGGCCTTCCATTGCCAGCAGGGCAGAACCTGGTCTAGCTTGGTAGCTTTATCCAGCAGGAGCAGGACAAAACCTGCTGCAAGGAGCAATAAACAAGTGCTAGAAACAACAAGTAGAAGGATAATCCGAGCAATAAGTAAGCAAATGCATGCTTATTATGTAAGAGATGTCACAACAAGAGCTAAGTAGGCTTTGTGAGGACCAGTTGTTAAGATTTTTAGTCTAGAGAATGAGCAAAGACATGCCCTTCAGGGCAATTTATTAGGGCGTTCGCAGCTAGTAAGAGTGTGCCAGCAGGGCGGCTTATCAGGGCTCGAAGCCAGTAGGGGTGTGCCAGTAAGGCGGCTTATCAAGGCACAAAGCTAGTGACGGTGCGCCAGCAGGGCGGATTATCAGCGCTCGAAGCCAGTGAGGGTGCGCAAGCAGGGCGGCTTATCAGGGCTCGAAGCTAGTGAGAGTGCAGCAGCAAGGCGTCTTATCAAGGCTTGGAGCTAGTAGGGGTGCGCCAACATGGCGGCTTATCAAGGTTCGGAGCCAGTAGGGGTGTGCCAGCAAGGCAGCTTATCAGGGCTCGAAGCCAGTAGGAGTGCCCCAGCAAGGCGGCTGATCAGGGCTCAAAGCTAGTAAGGTAATTAACATGTTTGACAAAGCAGAGTATGACGAAGGAGCAAAACTTGCTTTTTTATTTACGCAGCATTTGCTAATTAAGCAGGTAGTAACGTAATGATCATAGAGTAGAGTGTTCAGGAGTAAAACGTTCTGAGGTTATATGCATTCCAAGATTGAGAGAGCTTTCTACCGTGAACATCTTGTAGCTCGTAAGTTCCAAATTTGATAATCCGGCTCACTTTGTAAGGGCCCTCCCACTTGGAATTCTCTCCTCTTCACCCTTCTGTTGTAAGCATTGATCAACTTTTGTTCATATCTCTCCATGCGAGCTCGAGCATCTTCTCGATTTCATCAACAAGGTCGAGGTTGGTACGCAGCAGGGCGTTATTGCTCTCCTGCTTGAAGTGTTGTATTCGGAAGGATTCCAAACCTGCTTCAGCGGGGATTATAGCTTCTGAGCCGTATACCAAGTTGAAAGGAGTTTCTCTTGTAGTGGATCTAGGAGTGGTCCTGTAGGACCATAGCACGCTGATCAGGGCGTTTATCCACTGCCCTCCTGTTTGGTCCAGCCTGGTTTTGATACCTTGCACCAGGATCCTGTTTGTAACTTCTACCTGCCCGTCAACTTGGGTGTAGGTTACGGAAGTGAAGCGTTGCTGGATGCCCAGGTCAGCCCACCAGTCTTGAATCCTCCAGCCCTGAAATTGGCGACCATTGTTAGAAATAAGAACACGGGGTATTCCGTACCTGCAAATAATGCTTTTCCATAGGAATTTAATCACTTCGTATTTTGTGATCTTGGCCAGGGTTTCTACTTCCACCCATTTTGCTGAAATAGTCCACTGCTACCAGTAGGAATTTGCGTTGTCCTTGTGCGAATGGGAAGGGACCTACTATATCCATCCCCCATTGGGAGAATGGGCAAGGTGCTGAAAGTGCTTTAAGAAGCTCAGCTGGCACATGGATGAATAGGGCATGCTTTTGGCACTGCTCGCACATTCTTACCCAAATGCTTGCATCTTTCTTGAGAGTAGGCCAGAATTATCCGGCTCTCAAAACTTTTCTTGCAAGGGCCATGCCACCTATATGGGATCCACAGGCTCCTTCGTGAATTTCCTGGAGCACGGTTCTACACTCCTCAGCTGATAGTCATCGAAGGTAGGGCTGGGTGAAGCATCGTTTGTAGAGGATTCCTCCCAGTAGGGTAAACCTAGCCGCTTGGCTTCTCAAGCGGATTGCTTTGCTTTCTTCGGCAGGAAAGATTCCTTCCTGCAGGTAATCGAGGAGGGGTTTCCTTCAGTCTGTGCTTATCTACAAGATATGTACGTTAATATCAGGGGTAACTTTAGCAAGGGTCCTTACTGTAATAGTACAAGTGTTGCAGTCGGCTAGAGAGCTAGTCAGCCGGGCAAGATAATCGGCCTTGGTGTTCTCAGTGCGGGGGATTTGATGAAGCTTGAAGCTTTTTAGCCTGCTTCTGAGGTCGCTTATTTCCTGGACGTATCCTTTCATGCAGTCCTCCTTGACATTGTAGGTGCCTCCTACCTGATTGGTTACCAGCTGGGAATCAGAGTAGGCGATTATGTTCCTTGCTCCCGCATCAAGTGCCATCTTGATACCTGCCACAAGGGCTTTATACTCAGCCTCATTGTTCGAGGCTTTGAAGTCAAACCTTAGGGCGAATTCTAGCTCATCTACTTCTGGGCTAGTCAGCACGATACCTGTTCTGCTGCCCGTGCAGGTGGAGGAGCTATCCACATGGAGTAGCCATGTTCCTTCCTCTTCTTCAGCCGACGCTATTTAAGTCATGAAATCAGCGAGGTGCCTGGGCTTTGATAGTCGTTCTAGGTTGGTAGGAGATATCATACTCACTGAGCTGAACAACCCATTTGATCATCCTGCCAGAAGTCTCAGCTTTCCCCAGTGTAGTTTGCAAGGTGGTGTTAGTGCGCACAATTATGGAATGATAGAGGAAGTACGGGCGTAACTTTCTAGCAGTTGTTACCAGGGAAAATGCCAATTTTCTACCTCCAGGTAGCATTGTTCAGCACCATGCAGGACCTTACTAACGTAGTATATAGGCTTCTGTACCCCGTCCTCCTCCTTGATGAGCACGGAACTTACAGCGTGCTGCCTGCGGCAAGGTACAAGTACAATGTCTCCCCTGGTGAGGGTTGGATGAGCAACGGTAGCTTGGCGAGATATGCCTTTAGATCCAAGAAGGCTTGCTAACAAGCTTCGTCCCATGTGATGTCTTTAGCCTTCCTCAAGGATTTGAAGAAGGGAAGGCTGCGCTCAGCAGAACGGGATATGAACCTGCTGAGGGCAGCGATACGGCCGGCAAGTTTCTGTACTTCATTGAGGTTGGCAGGAGGTCTCATCTCTTGGATTGCCCGTATTTTGTCTGGGTTGACCTTAATGCCCTTCTCTGTCACTATGTAGCCGAGGAATCGGCCACTTCGAACACCGAATGCGCATTTGGCCGGGTTCAGCGTCATGTGATACTTCTTGAGAATGCTGAAGGTTTCTGCAAGATCTATGATGTGCTAATCAGCCTGCTGGCTTTTCACCAGCATGTCATCCACATACACCTCCATATTACATTTGAGCTGCTCTCGAAACATGCGGTCCACGAAGCGCTGGTACGTGGCACCTGCATTTTTTAGCCCAAAGGGCATCACAATGTAACAATATGTCCCCCCCTGACGTGATGAAGCTTACACGCTTCTGGTCATCGGGGTTAAGCGTAATCTGGTGGTAACCCTGCGAGGCATGCATTAGACTTAGTAGTTCATGACCAGAGGTTGAATCCACCAACTGGTCTATACAAGGCAAGGGATAGAAGTCCTTAGGACATGCTTTATTCACATCACGAAAATCAACATACATGCGCTATTTATTAACTGGCTTGGGGACAAGCACAACATTGGACAACCACTGGAGAAATTGAATCTCCTTGATGTCCCCTACATCAAGGAGCTTGCTTACCTCCTCTTGGATGACCTTGTCCTTTTCAGGACCAAAATGTCTTTTCTTCTGCTTCACAGGATGGAAGGTCGTATCCAAGTTCAGGCTGTGTATTGCAATGCTGGGGTCAATACTACTAGGTCGCGGGCTGTCCAGGCGAAAACATCTACATTCTCCTCCAAAAAGGTGGTTAGTTGCCTTGCGACTTTGGGTTTTAACCGGGACACGATCCTGGTGGTTTTGTCGGGTTTTTCCAGGTACGAGCTGAATGCCCAATAGCTCTTCGGCAGGCTGGACTCGAGCAGGAATCTCGTTTCCTTGCTCATCATGCTGCATCGGTTGGTTCCCTTTCTCCCTGCTAGACGGGGGGAGATCTATCTCCATGTCTTTCTTGCTGTCTCCTTTCACGGACTCGACATAGCATCTCTGGGCAGTGTACTGGTCAACGGTGACTTCTCCTACCCCTGCTTCGCTAGGGAATTTTAGTTTCATGTGATAGGTGGATACAACAGCTTGGAAGGCGTTCAGGGTAGGGCGCCCTAAAATGATGTTGTAAGCTGAGGGCATGTCCACTATGAGGAAACAGATCATTTTGGGCTTATTTATTTTATTAATATAGAAAAAAATAACAAAAATAATTATAATATATATAATATAACAACAACCGTGTAAGTCGAACTCAAAGAGTTCGACTTCACCAATTTTTTATTTTTTAATTTTTATAAATTGTGAAGTCAAACTCCATGAGTTCGACTTCAAGTCTAACTCAAGGAGTTCGAATTTAATCATTGAAGTCAAACTCCATAGTTCGACTTCTATTTTTTTTTTTTGTTTTAATATTTTAATATTACTTATATTATATTACATAACTTATATAATATTTACGTATTTACTAATATTTTAACCATTTTTGTTTTAACTAGTAACTTTAATTTACAACCAAATAATATATTAACTCATTGGTAACGTTGCTTCAAAATGTTTAAACGATGAACACCCTCATCGTGCGATATTGGGTTCAAAGCCTTCTTCTTTACCTTTTTCAGTGCCCAGTGGATGTTACAATATTCAACGGCGTTCGGGTCGAAATGGCCAAAATCGAGTTGCCTTAGCAGTTCATCAACAAAAATCATCTCTAGCTCCTCCATTCATTTCCCCTTGTAGAAGAGGTTGTTCTGGTAATACCATCCATCTTTATTCCCGCTTTGCATATTGAAGATGTTGCTACTTTGGAAAATAGATTAACATGACGGAACATATAAATACATCACGCAACGAAAAATTTGAGAAAAAGCTGCATGATGCAGACTTTGATAAAGGTTGCATCATGCAGCTAAGTCATAGGTTCACACAACCCGTGACTTAGGTGCATCATGATGCAGCCTTTGGAAGGCTGCATCATGAAGTCACGTCCTTTGGCACACAACCCGTGACTTAGGTGCATCATGATGCAGCCTTTGGAAGGCTGCATCATGAAGTCAAGTCCTTTGGCACCAAGGACTTGTCCTTGGCGCCAAGGACGTCAATTAGTGCATGATGCAACCTTTATCAAAGGCTGCATCATGCAGCCTTTATTTTTTTTATATTTTTTTTTTGGTTTTGATCTTAATGTTAATATGCCAAGTGCATTCGGTTTCCCTATAAATAGAGATGTTCAAGGATATTCAATTCCATCCCGCAGAGTTGTAACATACCATATCTCCAAAATATTCAATTTCATCCCGCAGAGTTGTAACATAGCATATCGCCAAAATATCTCCACATATTTTTTTTGTGTTTATCGTAAAAATATCTAAAAAATATGTTGTTTTCATCATCTTGAATACAAGTTATTTTGTATTTTGATGGTGAGGTATCTAATGATGGTTGGTCAATGACCTATGATCGTTTGCCTTTTGCAACGTTGAGGATATCTCGTTCATCAACTAATTCTCAATTTATAGCGAGGTTATACCGGCAGACAGGTTTTGATAGCAATGAATACTCATTGAAAGTATTCGCAAAACATGCATGCCACTATCTCAGTCGTATCAAAGAGACCCTCATGCCAATCCAAGACGATGACAACTTGTCATTCTTTTTGAATCTTGCATCAGGCTATCCAATCATAGAAATATATATTGAAAAAGAACATCAATACCCATCACAGCATTCAAATATGTTTAGCCAACCTTGGGGCGACTACATATCACTTTTAGCCAATGAAGGTTTACCTTCTTCCTCCAACCGCGACTTTTTAGCCGGTCCTTCTAATGGTAATTTTTTTGCAGGTCCATCTGATGGTGATTTTTGCACTGGCCCATCTGGAAGGTGATTTTTCTGGGAGTGCTTCAAATTACGGCATATATGAGTCAACTCCTGACGTGGTTGCTGTTACACAAGGCCTGGAAAACGTCGGAATTTTGTTAGAATAGGTGACCATGTAAGCCAATTTTGGCGGGTATATGTAACCTATGTCTAGACAATTATGGGTGTTTGATAAATCATTGATGAATAAAGAAGTGAATTTCATTTGGCATCACTTTGTTTGTGTTCACTTATATTTGTTTTCCATATCTGTTCACTACGCAAACGAAGCCCACGGACTGAGAATCAATTTCGGAGACTGGGACTACGCTTGGAGGTAGGTCCATGGAATCAGTCTTCCCGAATCAGTCCGGAAATCTCCAAGTCAAGGAATCCCGAAAATGGGTACCGGGATTCCATTTGAGACTTGCACTAAGCACCTGCTGTCGTGTTTCATCGACGGGTGACGAGGGTCGTCTAAGCAGTGTTAGTGGGTTAGCATGCGAGGACGCAGCTGACTGAGGTGACTCGCGGGAACCGTCTTACGGAGGACCTTGAGTATGGTCAGCAAGGTATGACGTGTATTCCCGGTTCCAACGGTACAGGTCAAGTCCTTTGACTTGAGGAATTGCTGAGTTTACCTGTACATCAGGGCTGTATCTTAGATATGGTGAGAGACTGCCAGAATTCTCTTTGGTAGTCATAAGCCATGTCTAGTGCAGTTCTGGTGTGCAAAGTGACAGTAGTTTCCAAGAAAGGATCTGTCTCCTGTCAATAGGTTTTGGCAGTTGAGTCTCATGTATACTCTAGGTCTTGTCCCTAAAACTGTGGCCACAGTGACTGAACAGAAGGGAAGGATTCCCTTGCGGCGTTTAGTGAGGACAGACCGACACTTAGGTCCAAAATGGGTACCTGCATTTTCCGTGCCCTAGACTCTAAGTGATGAGACCGAAGACAGAAGGACAAGTGTACTGTTAGAGCCTAAATGTTCATCCCTGAATATTTAACCTAGTCTCTAGTGCCATGGACCGTTGCTAGATGGCCACCCATGGTAACGGAAGGATTCTAGGAATCCGACCAAGTCTAGCTGAAAGGTGAACCTAAAGAGTCACACACTATCCACACACATTTAGATATTTAATTAGGAATTAAATATTGGAGTGAAGGAATGATTAAATTGGATTTAATCGGGTCCTTTATTTTTCTTGGAGAAATAATTCCTTCTATTAGATATAAGGAATTAAATTGATAAATTAGATTTATCAAAGGGATTTATTTAATGGGCTTAAAATAATATTTATATTTATTTTTATTTTAGCCTCTTGGAAATATTTAAATAGATTTTAAATATTCCATTAAATTAAATTAAATCAACGGTAGAGATCAATGGGAGAGATGGATGGCTAGGATTGTTTTGACTAGGTCAAAACACTACTTTGACTAGGACTTTGACTAGGTCAAAATCCTAGTCAAATTAGAGTTCTTAAAAGAGGAGTTTAAAGAGGATTAAACTCCTCTTCTATATAAACCCCTAGCATCCTACAAGTTGAAGGATGATGAAACTCCAACACACACACTACAACACACACACACGGATTCTCTCTCCCTCTCTCTCGTCCGATTCTCTCTCCCTCTCCAAGAAATATTTTCTTGGTTCTTTTTGTTCTTGGAACATTAAGAACTTGATGAATCAATACCATTAATCCATAATGTGTTATTGATTCATCCACTCCAAAAACATAAACTTGTTCGTTGCTAGCACGACGTGCAAGATACGTGGGTGGATCGTGTGTCACGATTTGGAGGGTCTCAAGACGAGATCTTGGTGCAAAACGGGGAACAACGCTTGTAGCCGTTGAAGACGAAAACGACAACGGGTAGGTCTCGTTTTAATTTTTCGTCCTCTCTTTAATTTCCAACCCTATGGCCTCCATGATTTATTTTATGTTATTCGTTCATGAGATACACCGAACGCCCGGGAAATTTCAAAGGCACACCCTTTGAAACGTGTTTTAATTTAAAAGCATGTTTAACTTCCGCATTTATTTTTAATTATACCGCGCTTCCGCATTCGCGCTTTTCCCGGGACGATCCACAATTTTCTTTCAGTGGTATCAGAGCCCGGTTCGGTGTATAGGCCTAGGGTTTATGTGCGTTTTAAGCATGAAACGTGTTTGAGCATGTTTTAATTGAATCTTGATTTTCTTGATTATTAAAGCATGTTGTTTTATTGCTTTTAATTCGTGTGAAATTCTGAATATTGGTATTTTTCTATTTTTCTTGGGAAACGGGGGAAAATTTGAACTGAAAACGAGAAACGCCACAGCCGGCCAGCCGGGAAGGCTGGCCGCGCGCAGCCGAGCGCTGCCGGCAGGGCAGACGCGCGCAGGCAAGGGTAGCCTGCGCGCGCCCGCCCAGCCGGCCGCGCAGGGGCAGCGCGCAGCCAGGATGGCTGCGCGCGGGGCGCGCGCGCAAGGGGGCGCCTCCAGCCGCGCGCGCGGGCAGACGAGGGTGTCTACGCGCGCGCGGCCGGCAGGCGCGCTCATGCGCGCGCGCGCGCGCAAGGCTGTCGGGCGGAGAGCCCGCGCGCGGACGGCACCAGGCGCGCTGCCAGGCGCGCGCGCACGCAGACGGAGGCGTCTGCGCGCGCGGGCCCGTCGGGCGTGCCCAGTGCGCGTCTGCGCGCGCGCACACTGCGCAGCGCAGGCACGCGGCTGTGCGACCAGCAGGCCGGCGCGCGCGAGGCAGAGGAGCCTGCGCGCGCGCGACGGCCTGCCGGAACACCAGGCCGCGCAGCGCGCTGCCTGCCAGGCGCGCGCGCACGCAGGCAAGGGGCCTGCGCGCGCGCAGGGGCGGCAGGCTGGGCCTGCTGCCCTGCGCGCACGGCCTGCCGGCTGCTGCAGCTAGGGTTTTTTTTTTGAAACCCTAGCAT
Source organism: Sesamum alatum (assembly GCA_034509735.1). Classification (NCBI taxonomy): domain Eukaryota; kingdom Viridiplantae; phylum Streptophyta; class Magnoliopsida; order Lamiales; family Pedaliaceae; genus Sesamum; species Sesamum alatum. The sequence continues at coordinate 24,475,819 of JACGWO010000001.1, read as the reverse complement.
TATTATTTTTTATTTATTATTTACTTTTCAGTTTTAATTTTGAATTAATTCTGAAAATTCGTTTTTTGGGTTCAATTTTGCCTAAATTCCTAAAGACATTATTTTAGGAGTAAAATAAATTGGATTTGGAATCCCGGGGTTATTTTACTTAAAATAATGAGGAAAGGTTTTCCTAAAACGAAAAAAATATTATTACCAATATTTGTGTTTTATTTTTCACACGTTGCGCACATGATCATTTATTTCTGTTTTGAATTATTATGATTGGAAATCATGAATTATTGGTATATTGTAATTATGTGATTGGATCATGTGATTATGTGTGTTGGATGGAAATGGATGATCACGAGCCCTAGACCGGATGTATGGTTTAATTTTCTGTTGGGCCTGTGTGCCTCTTTAACTGCTTTCTCCTTCTCTCTTTATAGTGTCTTGGAATAATAAGGCTTTCTACCTCCCTCCTTATGTACTCCCCCCGGGTTTTCGCTGGGGTTTCTATTTTTTTAATATGTAATGAGAGTAGACTAGGAGTGAGGTTTCCATTTTTTTGTAATTGGTGGAGAAGAAGGAAGGACCACATGGAGAGCCCAGACCGGAGGTCCCTTGGCGTTTTTCCATGAAGTGAAGAAAGAGAAAAAGAGACCAAGGCCCATCAGCATGATGATTGGGTTACTATTATTGTAATAGTTATAGGACCAACCCTAGATTGACCATAGATCCACTGCGGGCTCAGTGGATCGCATAGGATTCGGGCTCGTGATCATCCAACAGGGCGTGCTAGGCTTTAATTTTGCATGTGGTTATTATGATGGATGAATGGCTTTTATTTATCATATAACTGCTATGGATGGATTTTTATTTATGCATTATGGATGAATGTATGGATATATTATGAGATCTCGGTCATTCACTACTCTCACATTGGTTGGACCAATGTTGAAATATTAGACCCTAGATAAAGTGGACATGAACTCTAGGAGTTTGTCCATGCCTTCCAATCCATGGCAC